>VYZX01013912.1:0-24558 GCA_013401335.1 Brachypteracias leptosomus | reverse complement strand
GACAGACCCACTACAAGGAGTAAGGATACATTCCGGCACTGCAGTTTGCTGCACACTAGGATGGTCCAAAAAGTACATTTCAGAATCAAGGCAATAGTCCTTTGTTTCTTTTAACAGAATAGTTACAAATGCAGTTAAGTGTGGTTGGAGACATAAGACATTTGTGAATTGGAAACAGATGAATTTTTTAGGACAGCTCTACCACCCCTATATTCTTATGTTTTAAAGATGTTCAGATTTTCAGTTTCAGCCCTAATCTAGTTAATCACTAAAGTGATCATGAGTACACTGGAAGGTATTTAAAATTTTTAGCTTATTTTTTCATTATACTTGTGTAGTAATTTTTAATCTTTTTAAAATTTTATATTGTGTTTGAGGCTTTCTTCTTAATCAGTGATTAATTCTATTTTAATATTGATAGTAACATAAAGAATTTTCCTATTATACCTTCTTTGTACTTTCAAGAACTTACTGAAACAAGTATTTCTGTTTTAAAACAGTTAAAAACTGAACATTTCTGAGAACTCATCTCTGACTCAACAGTTAGGCACATGTTCATTCCATTGATATTAGCACAGTTGTTCACATAATTGAACAACTCACCTGTCAAAAGCAGATTTGTCACCTTGTGAAATCCCAAACAAACTGAGGAATCTTAGCATTTACTTCTGTTTGCCTTTCTGTGTATTCTAGGATAAATATGTAATGCAGTCAAGCTAAAGGAACAAATAGTTGTACCAAGTGTCTTGGATTTACAGGTGTTTTACTTAAAAATATTTGGTGAAGGCAAAGAATTGGGATAAAAGGATAAATAGGTTTGAAAGTCTTCTGATCCTCAGAATAGCCCATGGCTAACCAGTCACATGCATATGATGATTTATTTTCTTTTCCTTGTTTTTTTTTGCTTCTTTCCTAAATACTTAAAATCATATCTGCATTTTATGGAGGTACAATAAGAGAGATCCTTGTTGTTACTTTATTTCCCTACTGGAAGAGTTGAACAGGCTGTAGAACTATTTAGAGGATGTAAAGCCTTTGATACTCTTCCCCACAACATTCTCATGACAAAAATGGCTTCCCTAGGCCTGGATGGGCACACACTCTGCTGGATCACACACTGGTTGAATGACCAGGCTCAGAGACTGTTAGTGACTGGAGTTAAATCCAGCTGGTGGATGGTCAAAAGTGGTGTTTCCCAGGACTCAGTGCTGGGGACACTCCTGTTTAACATCTTTATCAATGATCTCAACAAGGACATTGAGAGCACACTCAATAAGTTTGCAGCTGACACAAGTTAAGAGTGTTGATCTGCTTGAGGGTAGGAAGGTCCTTCAGAAGGACCTGGACAGGCTGGATCGATGGGCTGAGGCCAATTATATGGGCTTCAACAAGGCCAAGTGCCGAGTCTTACTTCTTACTTATAGAAAGCAGCTATTTACAGTAATAAAAGCAAATAAGTCTTCTGAAGAGAGGAAATGATTATATAAGCAAGAAATGATTGTAGCTGAGTAAAGATAAGCATTAGATCAAGTATAGCTATTGTTTATGTTTGCTAATTAGGTCTTAATCATGCTTGTGGGATTAGGGAAGTTTAGATACAATTTATTTATGAGATCCTGAAATAGGGAAGAATGTACCTGGAGTTGACTATAAGTTCATAAATATATTTGAAAAGTCCTGTCGATATCAGCTGAAATTTTCTTTGCTTGAATGGAAATTGATGTTCTTGAAACTCCACCCAGTAACATGTGAAACTAAGTTGACTTTGAATGTTTCAGGTACTTCTGTGGTGCAAGTTACAGCTACTGATGCTGATGACCCTTCATATGGAAACAGTGCCAGAATCATTTACAGCATACTTCAGGGACAGCCATATTTCTCCGTGGAACCAGAAACAGGTCAGGAAAAATGTCATTATTTCCATTTACCATAGACTTTTTCTTTCATTTCATTTGGAGTAAAGTTAAGCCTGGGAAGAAGGGATGGGTTGGGGGATTTTAAGATCTGTTTTTAATTCTCATTATCCTACCCTGATCTGATTGGTAATAAATTAAACTAATTTCCCCAAATTGAGTCTGTTTTGCCTGTGACAGTAATTGCTGAGTTATCTTTCCCTGTCCTTATCTCGACCCACAAGCCTCTCTCTTCCCTGTCCAGTTGGGGAAGGGGGAGTGATAGAGCAGCTTTGGTGGGCCAGCCAGGGTCAATTCACCACAACTGCAAAGGGAGCTGTGATGTGGAACTAAGGTTTGTTGATCAGATAGCTTGTACTGAAGACTGTTTATAAAGCTTATAAACAGAAATTTGTACTTTAAACCATGAAATTAATATTTTTATATATATTTCACAGACTAATACAAAAAAAGATGCAGCACATTGTTGCAGATCAAATAAAGAGATGATTAACATTTATTTTTATTTATTGAAGGCATCATCAGGACTGCTTTGCCAAACATGAACAGAGAGAACAGGGAGCAGTACCAAGTAGTTATCCAGGCAAAGGACATGGGAGGCCAGATGGGTGGATTATCAGGGACCACCACCGTGAACATCACTCTGACTGATGTCAATGACAATCCACCTCGATTCCCTCAGAGTAAGCTGCATTTAATAGTTGTCTTGTACTGTAAGAGCTTCAAACTAAAGAGTTAAGCAATTACCATCAGGTTTAATTTAGAGTAAATCTAGATTATGGGGCACACATGAACAAAAGGCTTATGTACTGATTTATTCACGATTATTAAAGCAGTGTATTAATGTTACAGCATTTGTTTGTTAGGAAGACAGTTACATGGTCAGATATAACTGCAGCAATCCTGCAATACTTTTCCAGTACTATGGGAGGGGGTGGGAGGTCGACTCATAAGAGCATTAGAACAATGTTTTTCTTTTCCCTTACCTATTGCTTAAATCCTACATACTCCTTCACTATAAAATAAAACATGCAGTAATTCTAGATATGCAGAAATGTTTGAATTGTAGGATCTGCTTAAATATTTAATCATGAACAATGTGGAAAAGAAATTACTTGAAGGGAATCAAGCAGATTTGTACTTTTCCAGTTACTGTGCTACAAAACCTAATAGAAAATTTCCAAAACTAAATGCATGTAACTTTTTTTTTTTTTTTTCTGCTAATACAGCTATGAAGACTTTTTATGCTCAAACTAAAATACAAAAACATTCTTGGTCTCTATGCACTATGGAAATATTAAACTATGTACATCAAACTTGATAAAAGTTAAGCATTTTAAATACATTTGAAGCCTTTGGCATATACTGTATTTGTAATATTTGCAGGATCATTTGGACATACTTAACAGCTAAAGGATAGAGTATCCTCACCACTCATTTCTTCTTCTGTGTAACTACTGAATCCAGGAGTTACTAATGGTCAGCCTTCAGGCTCAAGATAACACAATCAGCTGCCCAAATGATTCTGATATTAATATGCTCTTTATGGCACAAGCAGAGTACATCACTACAATATTAAATTAGACAAAATTATGTTTATCTAAGATGTTTGTAAGCATGTGGTTTCATATATACACTCAAAATAGCAAAAAAATTGAGTACTTGGAGTTCCTGCATTTCCACACAGGCCCTATTGTGGATAGAATTTATCATTTTGTGGGTTTTGTATTTCCACAACTTTTTGATCTATTATTTTTCTTGTTTTCATTTGTATATAGAGGATTATGGTAATTCCAGTGCTGTGTAGGTGAGGACTACTGTATTATTCCTCTCTGGACCTATTAAGGAAGACTTTTCAAAGAAGTGCCATTTTCAAAGCTTTACAGGAAGTCTATTTTCAACAATTATATTTCAGACCGCATATAAGCATCAAACATAAATATTTATGCTCTTTTTGTTTTCTCTCATTTCTTAAACAGTGTGTTAAATTAATACTTAGGATGATGGAATCAACTTTGTAGACCAGTTTTACATTACTTATCTGGCAGTCCAACATCATATTTGAGTCTGATAAGGATCTGATGTAGCATCCCAGAAATATCTCTGCATTTTTCTGTTAATGTCAGTGTAATTCAGATGCAACCTTTGCTTTAAAGAAACTTTTATTTTTGCTCTCATGAGAAATCATTGTTGTTGTTTTGTTGTTTTTCTCTCTGACAATGGCTTTAACACATATAAATGTATGTTTC
The DNA here is from genome assembly GCA_013401335.1 of Brachypteracias leptosomus. Lineage (NCBI taxonomy): Eukaryota > Metazoa > Chordata > Aves > Coraciiformes > Brachypteraciidae > Brachypteracias > Brachypteracias leptosomus. The sequence continues at coordinate 20,396 of VYZX01013912.1, read as the reverse complement.
ACTGCAAATGAAAACTAATTTATAAGGCTGACTCATTTTACTAGATATATAAAAGTAAAAATAGCTATTGACTTAAAAAATATGTATATTTAATCTCAAAATGCAAGTAAACATTATAGTGATTCCTGATTTTACTAGAGTTCAGTGAGACTACTGGAATTGACACTGATTAAGTTAAATTATTCTTATTCTCTTCCACTAATAAAAAGCAGATGTGTATTAGGTTCATGAGACAATCATATTCATATCAGATTTATAAATTACCAGGAAAAATATTAAAAGGTCCATTATGTTTTCACAGGTCTCAGTGTATTACAACTAGAAGTTTCAATAAAAGGTTTCATAACAGATTAAACTTCTCCCACAAGAAACTCAGAATTGTGGAAAATTCTACATATTTTTTTTTATCATACTGAAAAAAAAAAAAAGAATCCAGAAAAGCCATTAATCTGTTGTTCAGATTACAGAGTAAAGACTCTTAAGAATATTTTTCTCCTTTTAAAGATCTCCTGAGAAACATACAGGGAGTAGTGGCTGTTCTTCTGAGGAAATAGGATAAAATTTAAAATGTTATCAAGGTTCTGCAAAGAAAGGCCATCCAAGGCCTCAGATGTTGGATCTCTGTTTCAACTGTAATATTTCTAACTGCTCTCAGAAATAAGGGGATGGTGTTGACCAATAATAAAAGTGGTTTATGGGCTCAGGAGCCTGAGTGTGACTGAACCTCAGTTTAAAACCCCTCCTGTGAGACTACAGCCTGTATTACTCTATAAAAATACCTATGTTTTATGACTTTTCAAGAGTAATTGGCAAGAAGGGTATAAACATTAAGATTGCTTTTTCATTCTTTATGACTGATTGAAGTATTTCCAGACAGGAGTGTGTAGACTTCAATATTCCAGCTGGTTTCCACTCTCCTTAGTATATGGAAAACCTTTTCCTTCCCTTGATGCTCCTATTTTCATTCCTGACAAACACATGAAAGAATATCACTCGTTGGAGTAAATACAAACAGTAACTTACTCTTCCTGAGGAAGGAATGAGAGAAGGATTGACAGTAGAGTTTTGCATGTATGATTCTAATTTGGTCTAGTTTGTGCTCCGATATAGTGTCTAAAGCATCCCATACTTAGTCAATGCATTAAATATCTTCAGTGACAGAAGTAATAAAACAAAGTGTCTCATACTATGGTGGAGATTTCTATAAAAGGATAAATTAGACATAAAATTTCCTTTCACACGATAGTTTTCTGGTTATTTTCACTCTCTATTTCCACTACCTTATTTGCAATCCAAGATATGGGCTCTTACCATTTCATAGACTAAATTAATTAGTTGAGTATTGCAGAGGCACAGCTTGGGGATGTAGTTTTAAACACTCCAGAAAAAATGTGGGGAATAGGAAAAACACTAAAAAACTAATTATGACATATAAATACTAATTGGGAAAAAAAGTGGTCCTTCATTCTAGTCTCACATAGGACTGAGTAAATGCTAAATGAGAGCAGAGGCTACTTTTTCTTCTGATTTTTTTTTCTTTAACCATTAGGTGATTACAGAGAGATTATATAGTAACGTAGCAAAGTACACAGATTTAGGTATTAGAGAAAGGTAATGAAAATGTCAGAGCAAATGCAAGATCAATCACTCGACTGAAACACCAAAATGTAAATGAGCAAAAATAAATTCCTATAAATAGAATGTGAAGTGTATATGGCCATAAAGTAATAATTCTGCTGCTACAGCAGAAGCAGTTTCATATCAAAAGCTCCCTAAGTAAAATTATATGAAGAAACTAAATTTCAATATTTTTAATTTAACATTTACAAACTATGTATGAATGTTTTGAAATTTTCCTTATTTTTGGATTTCGCAAACTATAACAGAAAAAAATAGTTCTGTAGAATTAAAGTTTCAAACACCCCAATGAATACTAGGGGTTTTTTTCAGTGAGTGTTCCCCAAACCAGGTTCCTTTGTGATCCTGTAGCTGGCTTGTAATATAGTCTATTAAGAGACACTGATAATCCTCACGTGACTCATCTGTGCTATGATAAGATGATGTTGCCACTGGCCTTGCCACTGCTGTCTCTCCGCGATTTTTGATGAATAATAAGTCCCTTTATGGACTTTTCTGTACTTATTATTTGTAACGAGGTATTTATGTGTGTGTGTGTATATATATATATATATATATATGCCTTTCAGATAACCACAACAGGAAAAGGTTGAACAGGCTAACTAGGAAGTATTAAGTAAAACAGCAAATCTTGGAACACTTAACTAAGGCCAGAGAAGAAAATGTTTTTCAATAGAGCTTTGATGACTTAACTTCAATCTTTGGAATGACAGCTGTATCTATATTAATTTTAAAATCTTTTTCTGAGAATTCTTCATAGTGCATTGTGTGTTCCATGTGTTTTCCTACCATATGTTCTACCAGATGGGTCCAAAAATCTCAGCATTTATTTAGAGTTTTCACACTGAGGTTACGAAATAGAGTACTAAAAGGTATTGTAAGATACTTATTTCAATTTATTGCAGGTTGTCAGAATGTTGACAGATCTATTCCTATGTCTTTTATGACACCACAAGAAAGGGATATAACTGAGCCAGGAAAAGTAGCAGAAAACCAGAACTGCAATGTTCATAGGCCTTATTTAAGTATGAATTAACTGCTTTTACATGTATAGGCACACCTTATGCTTGCAGATTTTCAAAAACTTGTCCCTGCATTAAGATGTCATCCAAATTTCTTTAATATTGTATCTGACTATCTAATTTTGAAAGCTGAAATGTCAGTCTGCTGCTTAGAATTGGCCAGTGAAGTCAGGGGATTCTGTCCATTGTATTGCTTCAACAATAAAAATAGACATAAAATGTATCTCAAAGACTTACCTTAGGGGAAAAAAACAGAGTGAAGATTGAAAAGAACACAGAGCAGCCTTTCCAGATGATGCTTCAGGAATGATATAATTGATTCCTCTTTGAGATAGGAGAAGAGAGCTCCTTCTCAATCCTGTTTTTCTGTGCATTTTCTTTTCCATGATTTTGTTTTTGAATTTTCTACCTAAAGTTTTCCTCCGCATAGTTCTCTGCCTCACATTTTACCCATCCTCCCAGCATTAAATGACAAGTTCTCTAGAATAAAAGATAAACAAAACCACATAATGAGCTGCTGTGTGACAAAATGTTCCCTGATGCGTGTGTAATGGCTTGCCGGGCTCCTGAGTGGCTCTTTGTCTTTTCAACAGGTACCATCCACCTCCGCATTCCCGAGTCCTCCCCCGTGGGGACAGCCATTGGCAGCGTCAAAGCCACGGATGCAGACACTGGCAAAAATGCAGAAGTAGAGTACAGAATTATAGATGGAGATGGGACAGACATGTTTGATATTGTGACACAGAAGGACACACAGGAGGGCATCATAACTGTGCGAAAGGTGTCTATTAACAACATTCACTAAGTGATTTTGCTGTCACTGTTATGCCACAAATGTTCATTGCAAAAAAAAAGGGCTTAGATCACATGATGACATGTTCTAAGTGCGTAACATTTGAAAGCATCCCCCAGCAGTGACTGAAAGGTGCTATTTCCTTTTAAGATGAACTGGAAATAAACAGAGGGTAACTCTCTGAGGCACAGCATAGGTTTAAAGCATTATCACCAGCAACGTAAGTAAAAACCAGACCATCCACAATGTGCAAGTATATTCTCTTAAAGAGAATATTTACATTTCTAGGCCACTCTGGCATCTTTCATGAACATTAATTTGTATTTGAAAGCAGTTACGCAGAAAAAGCAAGTCTTCTACCACCTGTTTGGATCAATGAAAACCACCAGTTTGATAACTCCCTGAGATTTGGAGGGAGTTAATGAAGTCTTTGTATCTGAAAGGTAAATTCTCAGCTTGCTCATTTCCTTAGTATCATTAATTAGCTAACTATTTTCATCTCTGACAAAAAAAAGGGTTTTTCTATCTAAAATGTTTTCTAACTATAACCCTGAACCTTTCTTCCTTCCATTTTAAAAGAAATTGCCGATGAAAATGTCAAATCTATTAAAAAAAAAAAATCTGCGATGTTGGATTCATTAAATTAAATGAAAAATTAAATTAAATGAAAAGGAACAACATTAAGCTCTTACTGTTTCTCTAGATATAGAAAATTTTGAGATGCACCACCTCCTTAAAAGAAACTTAAAGCATTCCTGATATTTAAGGCCAGCTACATTTGTTTGACAATTAGGATACTCAGGCCATTTTGAGTATCCAAGAGTTTATAGTGTTTCCTGTGAAATATTAGTATGAAGTACCTTGTTTTGAAATGTCAGTATTTCAAATATTTTAAATGCTTGTATGATTGTTTCAAATCAGTATTTTTGCGAAACATCTGCAAAATTCCCTAAATGATTGGTAACTCTGCACTGAAAATCTTTTTGTTACTAATGCCACGATAAGTCAAATAATAATTAAGATGAGAAACTTCTTCTCAAAACAATGTAAATTTCTTACTAGAGAAAGTGATCCCTATCCTGTGGAAAATTTGAATTATTGGGGTTCCCTCAGCCCAGGGTAAGATTCAAGAAAGCTTGAGTACTCTTCAATTTCCATTATGTCTATAGGTCAACATCTGTCAATCTGTAATGTAATTTAATAAACTTTATAATCATGTTCATTTTTAGCCACTGGACTATGAGACAAGACGACTTTATACATTGAAAGTAGAAGCTGAGAATACCCACGTGGATCCACGCTTCTATTATCTCGGGCCTTTCAAAGACACAACTATTGTGAAAATCTCTGTAGAAGATGTAGATGAACCTCCCATCTTCAGCAGATCTTCTTACCTTTTTGAGGTGCATGAAGATATTGAGTTGGGGACAATAATAGGAACAGTAATGGCACGGGATCCTGATTCAGCCTCAAGTCCAATAAGGTAATACTCCAATCTCTGTAAACACAATTAAGAGAAACAGTAATACAATATGAATTTTAATGGACATATTGTCCCAAGAAAGAAGATGCTAATGGGTTTTTTTCTGTTATTTATTAATGTCCCAGAGATAAACAGAATTGAGAATAATGCTATCTGTAAGCCTCAAAACACCTCAAGGAACAGCCATTCACTTTCACACAGAGACACAGGAAATGTTTTCTAGTACTTCAAATATCAGAAAACTTATAAAATTACACATTGATTTCAAGTAGGCTCTTCAGTACTTCTTGCTTCACACTGTGAAAAAGTGCCAAACCAGTGTATGGCCCAGGAAGGGTACAGAGCTCTCTAATGTTCCCTCTAGTCAGTCCTGGAAAGTAGGCAGGACTTATCTCACTTGCTCCAGTTGGTGCCTCCTGCTTTGCAGGCCTGGCAGAGTGATTGCTATACAGGATAAAATTACCTTTGTGTGTGTTCAAATAGCCCAAGAAATTAGATGTTGGAGGATTAATATCTTAATGTGTTTTTCTAACACAACTAAGACAATGCTGTCCAAGTTGGATGTGTGTTGTCTGAAATCCTGAAAAAAAATACTAAAAATACATTGTGGCAAAAGAACCTTATTTACTGGCTTTGAAATCAATTGCCACATACTTCTTAACGAGGTCCAGATGGTAAAACTGGATTAGGAAATGAAACTGAATCTAATTTTATCCTATTGTCATTTGCATGTATGGAAAAAATAGGAGATAGCAGCAAGCATTTAAAACGTAAGAACATATAAATAACTAAGCATTGCATCCTTATCCACTCTAATTGTATGAGGTACCTGGCAATTTTAGTTATTAATCACGAGTAGAAAAGGAACATTTTGCTCATTTTGTTTCTGACACAACTTGATGAATTGAAGAACTGTGGCAGGCATTTCCCTCATCGCTATTATTTATGCAGAGTAGCAACATAATCATAATTTTATATAATTTTTCTATGTCCTGTTGTTACTTCTTTCATTCTCCCATAGATAATAACTCATAAGAGGCAGGTGGAGCGGTGGAGCAAACCAATGGTAATAAGGAGAGAGAAATTCCTAAAAAATTATAAAAGGCCAGTGAAAATAGATTTAGTTCACTTGAAGAAAAACAAATCAAGATGTATGTGATAATGCTTTTCATAGTACAGTCATTTCTTTCAGCTGTCACTTAATGATATCTAGTTGAAGATGAACTTTAAAACAATTTGCATAGTGTAGATTGAATTCTCTTTTATTATTTGCTCTGTTCCTCAACTTCCAAAGCATCCTTGTATATTACTTCAAACCGTAATTAGCTAGGATAAGTTTTTACAATCTTTTACTTCTGTCATGGTTTAAACCCAGCTGGCACCTAAGCACCACACAGTTGCTCTCTCACTCCTCCTTGCTCCTGCTGGGATGGGGAGAATTGGGGAAAAAAAAAAAAAAAAGAGAGAGGTAATACTCATGGGTTGAGATAAGAACAATTAAACAATTAAAAGTATTTTGAAAGCTGTCATATTTTGAATTAGTTTGTGTAATACTTTAATAGTGCTATTAAAAAGCAGCAAAGCTTTAGATTGTAGGATTGTTTCCAAGTGGGGTTTTTTTCAGTTTATCTGTTTATTTTAAAATACTAGTTCTGTTTATTAAAATTCTGTGCAAGTTAGTCTCCCTATAAATTGAGTGCAAAGAGTTTCCTGTTGAACTAATTTCTATTTCCGTTCAATGAATACAGAGTATTTTCTGAAAATCTTGGTAGCATTTGCAGGCCATTAGAGGTAATATGGGGTAAAAATATGTGTTTATTTCATGACTATTATCACGTTATAGAATTTTTAATGAAACAATGTGGAATAGATCTTGTTAGCTAGAGAAGTGATTTTTGCCTCTTGAAAAACTGTTAGCTAGAGTCAAAATAAGTTCTTTCTCTCATTAAAACTATTTCCATGAATGAAATAAAATCAAATGCTTAACATCTAAGACAAATAGTCTTAAAAATAATTTATCTGTAAAAGACCAGGTTTTTGTTTAATTCTAACTAACAGAATTGTCAGCTAGTAGTAAAAAAAAATAATTTGAGCAAGTCTTTCCTCCACTTTCAGAAGGTCTTTTTGGCTATTCTGATTTCCTTTTGTTCTGCTTTTGTACTCATATTGGTGTTGGCTTGTTTGTTGAGGTTTTGTTGTTAAATTTGCTTTACATACTTATGTTATATTGTGTGGTGGAGTGAGCAAATAAAACCCACCAAAATGTTACAGACATTATTTTCATATTCCAGCATTTTTTCATTTGGCTTAATTTAGCTAAGTACTGCAAGTAAAAATAGGTACACTTGATGAAGTGCTGGATCACTTATAAAAGTGCATAGAAACATGGACAATTCTTTCTATTGCTCTGTACAAGTGTACTAGCAGAAGTTTTAAAAATTCGGCCCAATTCTGCCAGGTAGTTAGATAAATAAAATCCTACCTTTCATTCCACATCAAAGGTTCCAGCCTACCTTTGAAGGCAGTGTTAAATATTAGAAAAAGTTGAGGAAAGAGCAATTTTCTGATTTGAGTTTGATATTCTGCCATATTGTATTAGAAGTTTTGACTGCAGAAGTATTGCAATTACAGCAACAGAGAAGATCCTTTCACATCACTATGCTAATGAAAGTTCTGCATGTGAGTTTATTTTAATAGAGATTTTGTTTAACTTGATCTCTAGCAAATTAATATATCCTAAACTGTAGAAACTGAGCTTATAATTGAGCTTTTGAAAAGCTCATAAATTAGGTGTCAATCTCAGACTGAAGGAATAGTACATCAAAGACAATTTTCCTTTCAGGATTAAAACAATTCTTTAATTATTATATTGAAATTCTGACTTATTTTTTTGTGATTCTCATATATGTCTATAAAAGCTCAGATGATCAAATATTACTCTATGATGATCAGATATTACACTGTTGTATCATATTTATGGAATTCTTGCCATTTTTGTTCCTCACTCTATGGAGCTTACCTTGAGGATTTTCATGTTTATAGAAATTAAATATATGTCTCCTCAAAACTAACCTTTGTAATGTAACACATAGAGCCTAAAAACTATATTGGCTTGTGAAATGTTTATTTCTTCCATTTTTGATCATTTTGACAATACTTTTTCTTTCCTTGTCCTACTTAGGTTTTCTCTGGATCGTCACACTGACCTTGACAGGATATTTAATATTCATTCTGGAAATGGGTCCATCTACACTTCTAAGCCACTTGACCGTGAGATATCACAGTGGCACAATCTCAGTGTTATAGCAGCTGAGATCAGTAAGCCAATTTGGTCTCTTCCTTTCAGTTTTCCTTAGCCTGCAAAGCTACAGCTGTGACTTCATAAGAAAAAAAACTCCCTTCCTTCCCCCCTGCCCCTTTCTGTTAGATATTCTTGGAAAGTAAATTGAGGGTAGCTAACCACAGCTGTATCCTCATTGCTTTTTTTCCACACATACTTCCACCAGACCTTTAATATCCAAGTTGCTTCTGAAATGTCACACAATTAAATCATCACTCTGGAGTAATTCTGTTTTCTTCCTTTTCTCTGAGGACAATGACATGATTTTGCTGTTAAAGTAGCAGAGTTCAGGATGGTAATCTATGTTTTTGTCTCTACCATTTTAATTTCCTTAGAAATAATTTCATTATCTCTTTCTATGTTATCTACACCTACAGCTCTTGGAATCAATATATCTTAAAAGTTAGACTCAGTTTGATCCCTAAGCTGTAGCATTTCTTGGACTATTTAAATCAGCTCTCTGTAGTTATTTTCACATTAAAAGTACAAAGAGGAAAGCAGAGATCCTCCTAAACCTGCTACATTATTGAGATTAACTCTAACCACCTGATAGAAAATTTTCTAAGGGTCAAAGGTCTGATCTTTGAAATCAGCCAGTGAGGATCACTTGCTTTCAAAGACACTGGGTTTTTTAGGGTTAATTCTATATCAGTCAAAAAAAAAATGCTTCTCAGCAGTGAAACATGGCTGGCAAGACCTACACTGCAGAGAAAGAACTGGAACATCATGTCCAGCCAATTAACCACTCAGCCTGCCTGTCCCCATTTGCTGTCAGCCAACTAATAGGCAATTGACTGAGCACACTTAGGAGCTGTGCTTTTCTTTTTGAAACCTTTTTAAATTTATCGTGTGGTGCATTGTCCTAAGCTTACAATCCTTCATAGTACTGTCCAATGTTGCAAGAATATTATTCAGAGGAATTTATAAGATGAAAAAAACTTGGTATCCTTGTATGATTATAACAATGCTAAATGTATTTCCTTGCCAGGATACGTTAAGCAAACTTACATTCTTGACCTAGTTGGGGTAGCTAGCATTCCCCCAAAACATATGTTAGGTTCTCCAAAATTTAGGTCTCTAAATCTTTAAAAATATTATCTGTGAAGCATGACACAATGGGAAAGCAGTGTTAAGAACAGAACTTATCTGGAAAGCTAGTACAAAAGTGCAAAAGGCTATGAAAAACAGTGCCTTAAACCTGTCATTTTAAATAGTTCAGGATGTCAAAAAGATCCACAACATGCCCTTTAGTACAGGTGTTATTAATAACAAGTGAACTTAATGCTGGCTATTCCTAAGTGTTTACTCTTCTACCTGAAGCAGCTTAAAAGGGGAAAGAAAAAAAGCAGTAATTTTGAATAATCCCTATTATTACTTATCCTGTTACGTTAAAGTTGCAAAATCATATAGTATTTAGCTACCATCCAGCAGAATTACAAGAAATGACTGCACTTTTTTATTCCCAGGTATTATTTCAGAATCTGGGTATGGCAACTAGATCAGCAAGTGAGAACAAGGACACTTGTATTCCTGAATTAATCTCTACTAATGAGAGAGCACTCTACATAATACTAGGGTTTGGGCACGTGGCAAGGGGGAGGTTACTATCCATGTTTCTTGCTACCCTTGTTTCTTAGCCTAAGGTCTGAAAATCCATATTCATATTTTTTAAGACAATTTAAACATAAAAACTCTTATTCTAATCAATTTTTTACCAGATTTTTTTTTTTTGGAGATACTTTCGCTGGCTTTGCTGGAATTTTTCTCTAATTAATAAGGCACAAGAGAGGAAAGACTTGAAAAAACTTCAAAATACAGATGCAAAGTCAATAATGACTTTTCTGTGTAAAACAAAACAGATCTCAAGTAATTTTAAAATTAGAAGTCAAAACTTTACAGCAGAATAATGCCTTGAGCCTACTCAATTATCAAATTTGTCATGATAGTAGTGAGCATATCTTCATATACTGTACTTGCATAGATTATTAACAGTTGCAGCCCCTATTATCACATATAATCTTAATTGCTCACTAGATACCAATACTTTCTTTTTCAGAGGCCTGATTCTTACCTGATATGAGCTCGTATGCTAAATTTTGACCAGTTTCATACCTAACTTTGCATGTTTATTGCTCACGAAATCTGGAATAAACCAGGAAATTTTTAGTAGGAAAATAAACTCATTCTTCTCTCTTTTCCCATCAGACAACCCCAAAGACACTGCTCGAGTTCCTGTCTATGTAAGAATTCTGGATGTTAATGACAATGCCCCACAGTTTGCTGTGTTCTACGATACTTTTGTCTGTGAAAATGCAAGAGCTGGACAGGTATGCCTTGGATAAACACTTCCCACTATCCATTTTTGTTACAGCACTCAGCTGCAGATCATTCTTGGGAGAAATCATGTCAGGAACAACTCTTGAAATGTGAAAAATGAAAGCAAAGTAGCTCTCTAGATGAGGTGCAGAGTGAAATATCAATATATTACAACAGCACCAGTATGGAAATTGCCACTTTTCTTCATCTAACGCTGTATTACTGTTGAATCCCGACCAGCTATATCCAAGAAACAGCCATAATTAGTTTTGCCATTATCTTCACAAAGTAAAATGTTTTATGTAACTGCTAACAAGTTCGATCTACATTTTCAATAGCTCTCAAATAGCAAAATTCAGACGTGTTTCAATCCATGCTGATGGTGATTACAGACATCTACATCTGTCACACATTTTTTTTTTTAAATCTTTTATTATCTCAGCAAAATCTTTTGAAAAGAAAATACAAAGCAGAGGTTTTCTGAACTGGTAACATACTATTTTGTTTTGCCTCTTAGAGGCTACAGAATGTGTACTTCAATTGAAGTGAAATGACTGCACTGCTTAATATCTAGCTCCTAATGGTCTGTTGTTTATTAGAATTGTTTTTCCTATTAAGCACAGAATGTCCCAGAGCACAGTCAGCCAATAATAAATTCTTCAAAATGGTAGCAGTAGTACCTCCATGTAATCATTTCAGCACCTTTGAATAGGACATGATAGAACTGCCAGCTTAACTGTTTGAATACTACAGGTATGGAATTGAGGTTGTATTACAAATTTCACATCCAGGTTGTCAGTCTTCTTTCTAAAGGAACATTAGTTGGAAATAAGAACAGAGGATTTAAGGCTGAAATTTATAATGCATAAAATATGTAAAGGTCATAAAATATCTAAAGCAAGGGCATTTGTCTGCTACAAGAATTACAAAAGAATTCAAGATGTTAAACAACTAGAAATCCCTACCTAAATATCTAAAATTTTTGACAGTTACAGTATCTTCTATAAATGCTAAAATAATATTTTAATCATTTTCAATATGAGCTATAGATTAAGAACTGGAAAAATAAAACACTGAATTTTCCTTTTCCAGTTTCACAAAAAAAATCCAGGTTAAAAAAAAAAATAATCTAAATACATTAACCCACAAATCTTACTCATTTGAGGTTTTAGAATCTGTTCCATCCAGGTTACTAAATACAGAGGGCACAGGAAATCCTTAATAGACCAGCTATATTTTCATGTAAATGTATTTTGAATAACTCTGTTTTTCTGAGCTAACTAGAATATTGAGGTCAATAGAATTTGTGAATGAGGAAGTATCAAAAGAAGTGTGGCCAGCAGATGGAGAGAGGTGATTCTGTCCCTCTACTCTGCCCTGGTGAGACCTCACCTGGAGTACTGCGTCCAGCTCTGGAGCCCCCAACACAAGAAGGATGTGGACCTGTTGGAATGTGTCCAGAGGAGAGCTACAAAGATGATTAGAGGGCTGGAACACCTCTCCTATGAAGACAGAGAGAATTGGGCCTCTTCAGCTTGCAGAAGAGAAGGCTCCAGGGGGACCTTATTGAGACCTATATCTACATCTGTGGTGCTGCTCTAATTGTCTACAAGAGAGATGGAGTAAACAAGTGAAGAAATCATCCAAAAAATCACTGACTATGGCCTACATCTATGCTTGCTTCCTACCAATGCAGGAGGAATCTGCTTCTCCCCTTGATCATCTGTGTGTTTTGTCCATCTGTTGTCTGAAGCTTCATGTACAGGCCTCAAAAAAGCACAAGAGTTCATGCAGTGCTTCAAAAAGTTAACAGGAGTGTGCTGCTCCCTCCAAAGAGCAAAGGCAAGCTCTAAAATGCTTCACCCACACTGACCTCCTGTGCTGACATACAAGTGGAACTTAAGTGCACGAATGAAAAGGAGCTAGTAATGTACTTCCAGGGTGAATTTCCAGTAATATACTCATTTTCTAAAGAAAAAAAATAAATAAAGTTTAGGGTCTAATTGAGACTAGAAAAGCAAATAATGTTTTTGTTTGTTATGTATTTTACAATTTAATTTAGAGGTGCTCCAAATGTGACAATGTATCTAAACACAGTTTCACTAATATCATCCTTAAAACTTTGCCTTTTAAAGTATCATCAAATAAGTTGAAACTGCAGAATATTTAGTCTGTCAAATGCTTGCTAGCATTTTTTAATTATCCTTACATTTGAATAACTAAATGAGGCTTGCAACAAACAAAAAACAAAAAAACCCACCCCAGAAGTAAGGTTTTTTTCATCTCTAATGTAAGCAAATTAGCTGAATTTGCTTTCAAAATGTTTCATTAGGTTAAACATGATCAGTACTTGAACAGAGAATTTTCAATTGCTACAACAAATGATGGAGGGGGGAACTAATAGGACATCTCTTCTTACTGTTTGTTATTCTTCTAAGGGACATTGGTTAGCAGTGAAATAGTAGGAATAATCCCTGTAATCCATAAAAGATTTTAGGCTATAAAAAATTCTACATATTCCTTTTAAACTATGAGTATAGACACTCTGAAGTGGAGCTGTTTATTTTCATCAGCCTAACACCAACAATTGTCTGCATTCATGGTCCCTAGTTATGAAGTAAAATGGACCTGTGTTTCCTTGACTTAATTTTGCAAAAATCTCTAAATATGTATTTGTTAATTACTCACAAAATAATTAACAGCTTCATTCTTTAGGAACAAATAATTTTCTATGTTTGTATTATCTGTTTTGTTAATCTAGTAAGTTATCAGAGGTTTAAGTGAGGAAAAAAAAAACCTAGAGAAAGACAAATGTCCAGTTGAGAAAGCAAGCAAGCTACTGTACTAAATCAACTCCTCATGAAGAAATTTCTTGGTGTATTCTGTATGGACAAGAGAGAAGTTGGGAGCTAATCATGAATTTAAGGCAAACAGGAGTGCATGGCAATTGTGGATGTTAAAGATGATCAGTCCTGACAAAAGCTGTGACATGAAGAGAAGCTGCTGTGTTTGTTAAGACTAGAAGAGGAAAACTAAACAGGGTTTAACAAGTATGCCACAGGGAAAGAGCAATGTCAAAAAATATATGGAATTCTATGCTTGAAAAAACACTGCCATTTAAAATGATGAATTGGAAATGAAGAATAAAAATGGCTAAAGATTAACGTGTTTTTGGAGGTTAAACTTTAAAACATAACTGAACAGTCACATGTGTGCACAAAAATTCGGGCATAGGTACAGTTTTTATAGCTATAGCATAAAAAAATCCCCAACACTCTGAAATAAAGCAATAAATACATCCAAAATTGTATTTTGTTTGGAAAATTACATTTTGCCACCCTTAGGTGTAGAAACATCAGTGCAAAAAGATCACACATTCATTTACCTGACAGACAAAAAAATATTGATAAAGGGTTTGCCTTTGCTTTCTCTAAAATACCCCAAATCTTTTGTAGGCATTGCAGAAAGCACTCAGACCAACTGTTGAATTGAGAATTGAATTGAAAGCTTACTTTGAGAATTGTGACATCAGATTCTTATCCCACTCTGAGATGGTGCATCTGCAGAGTATAGAACAATGTTTTACAAGAATTGAAATATATATATATAAAAAAATAAAATCTAAATGGCATTTCTGATCTCAGGGATCTTATTGGTGTAATAAATGGAAAAATCTTGGTTTGGAAAAAAAATGTTTGTATTTTGAAATTTAATTGGAAAGTTTCGCTTCCCTATCAGAAATATCTCTTTGATAAAATACCATTTTAATCACAAAAATATAAAACATTCTCTGAATTCCTGTTTTAGGTGTTGATTTGAATTTAAAAAGATAGATCAGAGATGAAGAATAAAAATTATCTAGGCTACAGATAAAACTAGTTTTGACAGGTTTTGTCCTCTGTGTAGTTACAAAAATACATAAAATATGCATTGAAAAAAAGAAATACAGGAGGACTAAGGCAGAAGCTGGCCATTTTATATCTGTACATGCACCACCCCATGAAGGGTATGGATGCTTTTGTTGGAAAAACTTATATTATACACTTAACATTTGTTCAATTAATGTGTCCTACAGAGAAAATATTAAGTGAATATATGTATAATTTGAAAATGAAGTTGTCTTAACACTTCTACTCTTAATCAGACAGCTGTATTAAAAACCTATGTGTACTTGGGGTTTTTTGATGTTTGCTTGCTTGCTTTTTTTTCCCTGCAGCTTATTCAAACGATAAGTGCAGTAGACAAAGATGACCCTCTTGGTGGACAAAAATTTTTCTTCAGTTTAGCTGCCGTTAACCCCAACTTCACTGTTCAGGATAATGAAGGTAAAATCCATGCCTGCTCCAGGGAAAGAGTTTTATCTTTGGTATCTGGCATGCATTCCTGAAATATATTTGCTTTTGATGTCTATCAATATGTAGAGAAGCTGTTAAGGCTGCTGTGAGCAAGAATAATAATTTTAGTTGAAAGTTTGTGGTTAACAACTTCTACATTTTTATTTGCATAAGGAAGGCAAAAATTAGCATGGCAAAAATGTGATAAATTATAAAGAAAATCAGTAAAATCAGTGTTGGTTTGGGGTGAGCAGCCTAATGAAATGCTTGACTGAAGGAGAAATAAAAAAAATGTTTCAAAAATGGCTTCCCCTGAGAAGTTCAGATTTTTCACTTTGGTTTTCTGGTTTTATTCTTTCTCATCCGTAATGAAAATAATGGGTTTGAGCACATAGTCACATTGACTTTTTTCTTTTTTTTTTTTTTTCTCCTTTGTCAATCTTTCTTTTTCAGAGAAAATGTTCAGAAGATTCTGTTGGGGAAGGGGGACCGTGCACCCATTTTGGCCTTCATTGTCAGTGTGACTGAGAGGGCTCTAGATTACAGAAGAAATAGATGAGAGGGGACATGGCATCGGCCTTCCAGTGTGTTAGAGATATAAAGGCAATGAGAGTAATCTCTTTTTTCTGATGAATATTTCAGGAAGTAATAGGCTGCAAACAACAGCAGAAAAAAATTCTAACAGTAGGGAAAGCAAAGAATTGAAATGACATAGTTTGTGTACCTTATAAAATCCCCAGAAGCAGAGGTATTTAAAGAGCTGTCAGACACATAGTTTTTGATGTTGAATGAAAACAAGTAACATACAAATACCCAGAACCAATGAAGGGTTGTAATAAAGGAAAACATTGTGTTTCACATCATGGAGGCTATTAAAAAAAAAAAAATTTGAAACAAATATTATATCCTGGTGGCTAGCCTCTGAGTGTATAGCCGTATAGACCTTGATATTTCTTTTCTATCTCTAATTATTTTCTTTCTTCTGACACACGGGTCATTTTAGTTCAGCCTGAAGTTGGCTGGCAAGATATATTGTCCACTTACCTCAAAAGATCCACAAATGTGATGAAAATGAAATTTTCCTTCTAATGGAGACTAAATCTGTATTTTTCCTCTTTCAGGCTACAATGTTAGCAACTCCAGTGTTGACTCACACTCTAGTGTTGTGGTCCTAACAATATAAGAAATAGTCTCTCCCTGTTATTAATTCATTCTCTTCCTTTCCTTCCCTTTGGCCACTCAGTGAACAGCTTTTGTCGCTAAATATACTGCATACAACTAAGATTTGTTTGCTACAAATGAAGTTTAGTGAGTTCAGTTCTCAAAGCTGTGCAAGAATACCTGGTGTCTTTCAAATTTTCTGAAATCCTAAGACAACTTTTGCCCCCTGAAAATCTACTCCATGTTCTAAGATACATCATTCATTGCTCTACAGTACGTTGAAAGTGTTTTGGTGTGGAAAATCTCATACTGAGTTTACAGATAACTTTCCTGTGGGTATTGTCACAGAAGATCCATAGAAAGAATCTATCAGAATAGAGTGCTTGCTGAACAGCGTGAAGTGGAAAGTTATTTTTTCTCAGTTGGCAACTTAATTTGAGGGCTTCAGCCCTGAACTGGAACTGTCACACACTGCATGCATTAATCTATAAAATATTTTAAGCTTTGAGAAATCCAAAGCGGGCCAAATGTACATTAAAAAATTATAAATAGCTTTCTAATCAAATGGGAATGATGTTCGAAAAAGAGAGATATCACTATGACATCAGGAACTGTTTCAAAATGCTACCAGTGATGTAAAATATGATGGTTTGGATGTACTATAAATGACAGATTTTATCTTCATATACTTTACAACAGTATTTGTTGATCACTCTAGATAACACTGCCAGAATTTTGACGAGAAGGAACGGCTTTAGTCGACATGAAATAAGTACTTACCTTCTACCAGTGGTGATATCAGATAATGACTACCCAATCCAGAGCAGCACTGGCACACTGACCATCCGGGTGTGTGCCTGCGACAGCCGGGGGAACATGCAGTCCTGCAACGCTGAGGCTTTGCTCCTCCCTGCTGGCCTCAGCACAGGGGCCCTGGTTGCCATTCTCCTCTGCATCATCATCCTGCTAGGTAAGAAAAAGAAATGCATCTTTCCTTCCCCCTATGAACAAATGCTCATTGTACAAAACTGTGCAGGTTGGTAAAATTAATTTAATTTTTTTTCTTTCATTAAGTTGTCCAAAGGAGAAAATTAGAGAGGAGGAATAGCATCATCAGAAATCACTTTCATGTCTTTCGTTTTAAATTTTTGTTGAGGGAATGGCACTTTTTAATTAAATGACTATTTAGAGTCAACACTAAGTATATATTTCACACAGAATATAGCAGTATATATATAGTACATATATATAGTGTGTGGGTGTGTATATATATAGTAAGTGGTATTTTTACTATATTAAAGCAGCATCTATCCAGAGTTTTAAATTTTAAAAAGTAAATTTTGTAAAACCCCTATTTTCTGGTTTTCAGAATATCATTAATGACCTATAATTCACCTCAAAACCAGCTTTTAACAGTATACTTTGAGCTTAAAGAAGGGACAAGATCTTTAGAATAGACTTGGCTATTTTAAAACTCGTTAAAGTTACAGAAGAAAGCATGTAGAGAAGCTAAAGCAGAGCACAGAATGTGTGTGCATAATAGCACATTTTGATTCAGACCCTACTATTCTACTGCAATACTGATAGAGATGTTTATCCATTTATCAGACAGAAATGAATTGTTGAAATGTAACTGAAATAAAACTCTTGTACCTGCTGGATTTGCTACTAAGAAATTGTTAAACAGGGATCTTTACCCATTCTTTCTTTCTCTCTTTAAGTTATAGTGGTGCTGTTTGCTGCTCTGAAGAGGCAACGGAAGAAGGAGCCTTTGATCCTCTCTAAAGAGGACATCAGAGACAACATTGTGAGCTATAACGATGAAGGCGGTGGAGAGGAAGACACCCAAGCCTTTGATATTGGCACACTGAGGAATCCTGCAGCTATGGAAGATAAGAAGCTTCGACGAGACATTATCCCTGAAACGTTGTTTGCACCACGGAGGACTCCTTCGGCACCAGATAACACAGATGTCCGAGATTTCATTAACCAAAGGCTAAAAGAGCATGACACTGACCCTTCTGCACCGCCCTATGACTCGCTTGCAACGTATGCCTATGAAGGAAATGATTCAATAGCTGAATCCTTGAGCTCCTTAGAGTCGGGTACCACCGAAGGAGACCAAAACTATGATTATCTCCGAGAATGGGGTCCTCGTTTTAACAAGCTGGCTGAAATGTACGGTGGAGGAGAAAGTGACAAAGACACTTCTTAACCTACAGTAGGCTACATTTTTGTTTCCTTTGAGTGGAAGTAATTTTACAGAACACCTTCTGCACTCAACAGTATTTAACATTCACGAGAATTTTCCTGCCACTCAGCACAATGGGTTCCTTTTAAAATTTGTCTTTCATTTGCCCATTAATGTCATTCATTCTTTCTAGTAGGATGCCACTTGGAAAATACACAGCATTTGATTTAATCACCTTCCAAGAGCCAAAGCTATGGGAATTCAGTGTTGTCCATTCTAGTAAGTAAAATAAACAATACCTTACCTTCAGAAATTTGACCAGGGTGATAATCCCTTAAGCAACCTCATGTACAAGCCGCTTCTGTTAGGTACATATCCTACCCTTGCAAGTGCAGCTTTTAAGATGACAAAGAAGAAAAAAAACAATATGTCCTGTTCTGTACATTAAAATTAAAACAAAATGTACACGTGGTGTTAATAAGTGTAATATGCAGCTGGTTTAAAAAAAAAAAAGTTTGTGCAACTTCATTTCATCAAATTCTATCTACCAATGTTTTATATTTATATTTTTGTATTTATTTTTAAGAAATAAACCAGGTTTTACAACTATGCTGATGCTTGCCTGCCTGTTCTGGCCATCAATTCCAAGCTTGAAGAAAACATGACATTTCTGTGATGACAGCACTGCCAGCTGCTAGTACCTCCATGCTGCAGTACTCTCTATCCATCTGTTACAATCTGTGCCTATGCTCACGGGGAGAGGATCAAGTTATAGACCTATTTGTTTGCTCAAAAGTGCTACTTCCTATAGTTATCACATTTAAGAGAAATTTTGTTTTGTTTTTGAACTGAACTAATTATATTCTATTCCAGAAAGACTCTTTTGTCTTGACTTGAATTACCTTATTCTAAAAATATGCTGGCACAACTAATTCATCCAAAAACAAGGAATGGTTTCAAAAACTGGGTTTATTTGTTCTATAGTTCTCCATTTTGAATAACAACGGCATAAGTAGATGGGATCTGTAACTGCAATGGATAAAGTGTAAAAACAATCATTTTTAAGCACCATCTTTTCCGAAGACAAATCTTTTGATGACAAAACATTGTGTGTTGTATTGCAACCACCTGAGGATAACCCAATCTCCTTTAAAACCATCAGGCTGAAGGTTAACAAAGTGTCACTGAAAATAGCACACCCTCCACCCAATTCATGGAGTTTTCTGGTAGCTTGGAAAGGTCTAGCGAAAAGAAACCTGAGCAACTAGCCAACTGTGACAGAAATCATATTTTAGTTATCCCAAAACCAAGTAGTTATCCCAAGATGTTTTAAGATGTCTCTTTTTTCTTTCAATCTTTATATTACACAAATATATTTAGTAAACATCACTGCAGTTTTGAAATATTGCTGAGATGAAATAATTTCAGAGTAAAAGCAGGGTCTGAATTTATTTATTGTGGAAGAAACATGTCTGAAGGATAATCCCACCTCTCTCTCTCTCTCTTAACTTCTTACTGGCATAAAATCAACAAAGACTGAAAATATTTGATTCTTCAAAAGGTGCACTGCTGCATTCTTATTTGAGCAGCTATTTCTTCTCCTTAATGGAGAGATTAAACTGAATGAAGTTGCAAGTTGAAGACAGTGTTATTATGCAAGCTGTTGTGGTGCAATGAAGACAAAAATTTTATTGACTTGATATCAAGATAAAGTATTTGATCTATTAAGAAACTGTGAAAATTATGGATTTTTCTTCATTTCACTCAATACTTTCATTAACTAAGGAATTTTTATATTCCTTAATAGAAAATAATTCTGAGAATATTAAGAAACATCTTAGATAGTCAGCATTACAAAATTATGTAGAAGTCTTACAGACCAGACAGAGTTGATCTTTATGATTATCTAGTGAAATGGATCTATTCTGCCTTCCTTCCTAATCTCCATTTGTCCTTCAACAAGGTATTAAGAAAACAAGCAAACAAAATCCATCCATTCATACATAAATAGCCAAAAAGCACTTTTCCAATACTGTTTCTGTCTGCAGCAACACTGAGATCAGTGACATCCTACATAGTTAACTGGGTATGTATTAAGACAGATGTGGTGGGTTTACC
>VYZX01013911.1:0-16788 GCA_013401335.1 Brachypteracias leptosomus | reverse complement strand
ATCCATAGCAAATGGTGTGAAACCAGGGAGGCCAGATGACTAGAAAAAAGGTGCATAAATGTATAATACATTATAAACCTCAGGAAAGACATTCCGTCCTAATTTCCAACTTTGCTAGGTTTTTTTTAATCAAGAAAAAAATCTCTTATGTTCAAGCCCCATGTTGGGACGCCAATTTTCTGTCTCCGTTTAAGGCTCAGGGCAACTCCCCACTGAGCAGAATTTGTTTCACCCCTCTTCCCCCTCCCCTCTTCCCTCACAGGGGAGGAAGAAAGGCCTCACACAAAGTTGGAAAATTAAGATTACAACTTTTAACAGAGAGTAACAAAAGGGATATCAAAGGAAGGGAAATATACAGAGGTAACAAGGGAAGGTATATATACAAATATATACAACACTGATCCTTGGATGTTGATGGATTCCTCCCGAGCCACGTGGAGTTGTAGCAGCCACAGAGACGTGCAGAGCCAGCAGCAATCCCAGCGAGGAAGGGGTGAGCAGAACTTCCTGTGTCCTTTTATAGAGTGTGGCAGGAAGGGGAGTGGAATAGCCACTCCACCTGTCCCTCCCCTTCCCCAAACCTTAAACCACAACAGTAACACAGGGACCATTTCCAAAAGTCAGTTTGCATGTGACCACAATGTTTTGCTCGTAAAAGCATTCACTAGTGCTATTACAGACTCTTTTGTACCAGCTGACCTTAGTACTATGGAACAATTCAAGATGTGCTAAATTTGCTAACAATTTGCTATAGTGAAATCCTTAGATCCAGGATTCAAACAATCTCACGTGAAAGATAAATTCTTTTTTATCAAAAACACTTTGGTTTTAATTCTGGTATATCTTATCTGGAACATGGCAGTGTTTTTGATGACTGCAATGATAAAATCCAGAGAAGCAAGAATGATCTGAGATTTCAATATCTAGCCAATAAAGACAGACTGAAAGAGCCGGGTTAATTCTCTCTGCTTAAGGAGAATTCCAACCTATAAACTTGTAAATCTCTGTGGGAAAGAGAGAAGAAATGTATTCTTCAGGTCCAATGAGGTTAGGACAAGAAGTAATAGGCATATATAACACTGAGGGAGACTTGGATTAGATATTAGGAAAAGGAAAGCAAGTGGAAGGATTTTTGTGGCACTAAAATAGATCACTTAGGTTGCAGAATGTTCATTTCTGGAACTTTTAAAGAAAAGCTGCAGAAAACATTAAGAATTATTTAACTGATAAAATGTTAGACAGACAATGTAGAAAATACTGAAGGTGATTTATAATTAATTTTCATGAGAATTTTTAGATCATGATAACTGCATATAAAAAAGCAACCATTAAATATTTGACAGAATATAATTTTGTTGAAGAAATACAATAAAATTAAAATATCTCATTATTACTTACTGACTGTAAGTATACTTTTGTTTCAGTCTTAATTCATGACTGATAAGGGAAGTAAAGAGAATAAAACCCAATTATTTAAATTAATTTTTTATCATATTTTTTGCACATATTGTAAATGTGAGCATACATGAAGGTTTTTTCCAAGTATAATAATAATGACAGGGTTTTCCTCTTCTTCTACACAACACTATATTTAAATGTATTCTGTCATCATTGTTCTAATTACTTTCAAATTAATTCCTTTCTACCTTCTAGGAAAAGGTGTCTTCTTTCATTACTATACTTTCTTGCTCAGTTTCTTTGGTTATGCTGACTACTTCAGGAAGAGAAGCTAGGAATTCCACAATTTTCCTAATTCCACATTCAGTTAAAGGGATTATTTTACCACATAATGTCTGTTGTAACAAAAAAAGAAAGCAACCTTATTTTTCCCCCCTCTCTGCCTAGATTTTTATTTCATTGCACTAAATCTGACATGATTGTTTATAACAGCTGCTCCACTTTTCCTTTCTTCAAGTACTGCAAGCTATAAAGTTTCATTCCAGACTCTTAACGCAGTTAATCATCTACCTAGTAAAATAAAGAAGACTAATGAATCTTCTCCATATAAAGCTTCATTTAGCTGGACTTGACAATACAGCAGTATTGCTCAAAGATGTGTGAACAAGGAACTGAAATACCTGGAGCCAGATACATTTAAGTAGCTCACAGTAGGTCATATATAGGGAAAGGATTACCACACTAAAAAGAAAAGCAAGAGGTTTTGCCTCAGGCTACCTCTGAGGCATTTGATGTAATGTTGTAATTCTACCAGGATCAGCATGATGAAGAGTATATTGCAACATAAGCTGCTCATAACAGCTCGTCAGACATTTAGAGATTAAATGTCTTCTAAATGCTTAATTTTAATTGGAATGTGATTAGCCTGAAGGCATAAAAGTATGTCGAATATATTTTTTCTTTTAACAGTTTAATAAATAGTTACAAAAAATACTCAATGATATTTTAATAACTATTAAAAACCAGTTAACTTTCTTAGTTTTCTCTTGTAATAAAAAAGTTACAGAATCAAAGTTTGAAGCCAGTATAGAAAATTGCTTTTAATTCACTATCTCACCTTTGATTGAAGCTGAATATCAACAATATTGATTCAATTGACTATTTTGGTATATATGCAGAATCTTTGCAAAACATGTAATTGCAAAAACATATGTCTAACGGATTACTTTTTTGAATGAAATGGTTGCATGCAAGTTTTTAATAGGAGAACATTGTTCATTTGCATAATGCCTTGAGTAAATGTATTTTAATTATACAGAAAGAAGTCTGTCTCTTTTTTTTTCCTTCTTTCTTGTTCGTTCCCCCCCTCCCCAAAGTGGTTCTCTGAATCTTTCCTCTGAGAAGAAAAAAATGTAGAAAACCACTTTTGCCTTCCCAGTAATGAATGAGCCACGGTGACCTTTGTGCCAGAGTAAACTGTGCAGCTCAGCGCTGTCCTTTTTCTTGTCTCTCTCTGGGTTTTACATAAATTATGTAAATTATGTGGCATTTTAAAACAAATTAATTAAGACTGAGAATTAGCTTTATGAATTAAAAAAAACAGTCTTCTCTATGTCAAGATTAATACTGATATAGACAGCTTCTTTGCCAATTTGTCTGGCATGTATCTGTGAAAGTCTTGATATGTATGAAGTGTCTATTTTTCAGACTTTTTGATTGTGATAATATTAGACAAAAAGATTACAAATTCTGTGTAGCTAGGGGAACCTTCTGTGTTTCTTCCACACAGCAGGGAACCAGACCTACTAGAACTCTAAGAAACTCTGTCCATTTGTGATTGTTATCCAGGTCTAATCTGTTAATTCCTATGGGGCAATAAAAATATACTCATTTTGGTTTTTTTGAAAAGACAATTTCCGTGCCTCCAAGTAGACTGTAGCTGTTAGGTCAACTCCTGTCTAATTGAAGTGCTGGGGCCTGGGCTGTGGGCCCTGAGTTGGAATTGACCTATGGATGAGTCACAACCCAGCAACATGTTTTGTTCCCCAAGGCCCCAGAGGCAGAACCTGGCTCACCTGTGTGAGGCCCTGCCTGCCCCCAGGTGATCGTGTTTGGGGTGGTGGGTGAGGCTAGAGATATATCAACCAGGAACTGATCACTTTGAGAGAAGCAACAAGAAACTGATAAGTTGGAAAAGAGTTCCTCTTGGTGGTGGTTTGCTGAGCTCTCTCTCAAGGGTGTGTTCCCCCTTGGCTGATTTGAGATGGAGAAGAGCAAACAGATGAAGAATAAAAGATGAAGTTATGCTGAGGGGATGTTGCTGAGTTTGGTGTTGGCCTGAGGAAGAAGAGAGCTAGAAGCACACTTATCAACAGAAAGAAGGAACAGAACAAAAGTCACTCCTTGTTCTTGTTTTAGAACAGTAATTACCACTGTAAGACTGTGCCATATCTCTTTTAGGGAGGAAGGGGCTTAATAAATTAACTTCCATTGAGGGTTGATGTCTTTGTGCATATGAAATATCAGCATAACCAAGACTAAGTTTCTGTGATGGCCTTCACCCCTAATTTTATTTATGCTTCTTTGTGTCAGGCCTAAGTTGGTTTCCTGAAGGGCACTGCATCACTCAGATGATCTGAAATCCAATCCAAGGACACAAAAGTTTTCTTCCAGGATGGTGTCATTGCTAAATTTCTTTCTGACGCTTTCAGCATTGTCTTGCTTAGTCCTTTGGTTTGGATTTTTTGTGCATATATGTTTGACTTTATTTCTAGACCTCCTTAAATACACTGTTTTATTTTAAGGCAAGCATAGACTGTATATTTCCAGCATAGCTGCTCTGTAAGTTCACTTAACTTCCTCTCACACCTGTGCTATCACTAATTGCTAGTTTACTTCCCTGGCTATAAACATTTATAGTCTACAATTACTCTGTGCACTAATTATCTTGAATAGCTGGTTTGGGGCAAGGGAAGAAGTCAATGGGAAAATACATATCCTTGTTTTCTAGCACTGGAAGTATAGAATCTTCCTGTGACATTAAGATAGTATATCCATTCCAGTTTTCTGAAATTAATTATAAGAGACTTTTTTTTAGGTTTTTTTTTTTAATGCTAGTCCAGTCAAGTAAGTTGAGATATCCATGAAAGACATAATATTTGTAATTTGCATATCATATAGTGAATAAAGCTTTATTGAAATCTATAAAAATATTTTATTAGAATTCACAAACTAAAAATTCTAATCCCTGGCTGGACTAAGTGACAGAGTGGGAGACCAGATTTCAGCTATGAAGGTTAATTAGATTATGAGGGGTTTTCAAAACTCTCACTTCATTGGCAATTAGAAAATACTAACACCTTTGAGCAAATGCAGTTAGAATGCAGGATGAGATATACTGTTACGGATCTTGAGGTCTCCTCTGCCCTTCAGTCTGTGAAAGAAGATATTTAAGCTTTTACCATGAGAAACCTCTGTCTTTCATTCACTCATCTTTGTTCCATTTTGTCATTAAACACTCCAGTCACCCTAGACAGTTGCAGCTCCTATTCAGACTGCCTAGGTGATTCTGACTCACTAAGATGCCTGTAGCAGAACCTGAATGTACTGGCCTGAATTCTGTCACATGTTCTATGCTGTAAAGATCAAGTACGCATCTGCCTTACAGCTTTTTCAGACTGCTGGTCTGAGTTAATAAGCTGTCAAGATCATGTAAATCAAGCTGACTGGGAGGAACATTAAGGAACATGATGCTGAAGCAACCTTGTTTTGCAAAAACTTTTCCATATTTCAGTTTTCCTCTACTCCATGCTTTTCCTCCTTTTTCCTTCTTTGCTTTCTTCCTCAAGTAGTGACAGATTTTAAGGTTTATCTAATAGTCTTGGAAATTTCTAATCAGGGAGGAGTTTAGTTGTTTGCTAAGTAAAGGTAATGAAAACTGAAGTAGCAGCTCACTAAATTATGTGGGAATTCCTATTATTATTTGGAAATAATAAAGTATATTTGCAAGGAGGAAAGCTTAATCACCTTGTCATTTTCTGCTACATTTTACTCCTAAGACTCATACTGTCCTTCATGATTGTTAATATGTGTTGATAATATTTTCAGGGTTTTTTGATGCTCTATAATGGAAGACCTTGTAGGGGAGATACCCTATAAGAGGAGACAACTTATATAGTGGATGCCCTAGTAGGGGAGACCTTATAGTAGCCTTCCAGCATTTAGAGGCCTATTAAAAAGCTGAAGAGGGATTTTTTCATGGGCATATAGTGATAGAACAAGAAGTAATGGCTTTAAATTGAAAAAGGGTAGATTTAGATTAGATGTAAGGAAGGGTTCTATACTGTGAGGTTGGTGAGACACTGGAACAGATTGCCTAAAGATGTTGTGGATGCCCCATCCCTGGAAGTGTTCAAGGACAGGTTGGATAGGGCTTTGAACAACCTGGTCTAGTGCAAGGTTCCCCTGTCTATGCCAGGAGAGTTGGAATTAGATGATCTTTAAGGTTCCTTCCAACCCAAATCATTCTATGATTCTGTGCCTTCCACCTCCATGAATTCATATAATCTATTTTTCTGGTGAACAATGTTATATGACACCCTGTTATTGGAACTATCTTGAAAATTTTTCTGTAACATCAGTATCTGATTCTGCCTACCTGACCTTCAACAATATATTTTGTTTCTTTACTCTGAGAATTTGTGTTTTTCTTGTCTATTTATAGTTCACAATGTATCTGCTAATTCACCTCTTTAATAATGTAACTGACTTTTTAAAAATGGTTTTATTCAGTTCATGTTCAGTGTTTTTTCCTGGATGACTTTGCAAGTCATTTACTCCCTTATTCTTCTGCTATACTAATAACATATGAAATAGTTCTTTGACATTTCTTTTTATTTTTCATTTATGCAGTGTGCCTTTTAGGTATTTCAGAATAGATCTGTGGGAGCTTTCAGAAGAGGTTTAGGGCCAAATAGTGTTATCATTTCAAAATGAAGTTTCCTGATACTCATTCTTCTTATTTTCTTTCTTCCTTTACATACCAAATAGGGTAGTGACTTCCTGTCCACCATGCAATCTTGTTCTTCATTTTAGACCAGCCATTTTATTTCTTTATTATAATTGTTTATGTCATGTAATTCTTTGTAAGAAAAACTTGTCCCCTTTGGGAGGACTTAATCAGTATTTTCTCCGTGGGTGTAATGAAATATTATAAATCTTTCTGCAGACATAGGGCACATAGTAAATTAGTGTGATACTGACCAAAAATTAGTTCATGCATGTTTAGAAAAACATGAGCTCAGTTATTAATTATAGTCATTAAAACACAAATCTACAATTACTGGAAGCAGTAACAAACATAAATCAGATTAAAACCCTCTGCAAAATAATCAAACATTTAATATTCACTTTTTCTATTTCTGTAGCTTTCGCCTCTCACAAAAATATTTCCCTCCATCCTTCAAACCTGTCTGAATTTTTTCAGGACAAAGCATGTCTGTTTTGCTAGACTTCTTTATTATAGGGAAGTTTTTCAAATTGGTTCACATCATAAAATAAATATGACTGGTAGTTCCACTTCACCAGACATCAACACTGACATATGCTTACATTTTCCTTGGGTACTCAAATCAGCCACTAAGGAATTAAAAATATCTGAATCTATAGCCTACTGAAGTCTTTCACTATCAGAGAAAACTAAGAATTCGTAACTCCATAGAGTTACTACCTACTTAGCTATAGTATTGTATTACAACAAGTTGCAAAATACAAATAAAGCGTTTCCTTTGTTTTATATCACCTTGAATTTGTTGGAGGATGAAAAATTTCAACATCAGAGTACTTAATAGATTGAATCTTATTAATTTTGCTTCTTAACTGCAGACAAAGGACAAAAGAAATATCATTATTTAAAGAAGAACCTCAAGATCTGTTAGAATAAAATAACCACTTTTTTTGTAAGAATTAATGTGATTTTCATATTTTTTAGTATAACTCTTTAGTTTTATTATTTGGAAGGAGAAAATGGGATAGGAGACCTTCAAAAACACCATCAACTATTTTAAAACTACTAGCGTACTCCTCCTATATCCTCTTGTATCATATGAGATAGGTCATCTAATGGAATAAAAAGGGTATGTAATTCAGATAAAGAACCTATCTTTTTTTAATCAGGATAGACTTTTGATGAAGGAAGTTCTATAGGTCTCAGGACATTATGTTGCTTTTTTGACAAATTAGAAACTAACCATGAGAAATCAAAAACAATTTTACTGTTATGTAAACTGCACAAAAAGAGGAATTATAGTCCCCCACAACACTTTTGTCACCAAATTGGACAGATATGGGTTTCATGGGTTGACTCTTAGATGGATAGGAAATTGGCTGGAGTTATAGTTAACAAAAAGAGTTATAGTCAAAGAGTTATAGTCAATGTCCAAGTGGAAACCAGTAACAAGTGGTGTCTCTCAAGGGTCTCTACTGGGAATAATACTATTCAAGATCTTCATCAATGACATAGTGGGATTGAATGCACCCTCACTAAGTTTGTGATTGACACCAAGTTGAGTGGTGCAATCAATTCACTGGAAGGAAGAGATGCTGTTCAGAGGGACCTTGACAGGCTAAAGGAGTGAGCCTATGTGAACCTAATGAAGTTTGAAAAAGCCACGTGCAAGGTTCTGCATCTGGGTGAATGCAATCCCTAGTATCAATATAGACTAGGGGGATGAATGGATTGAAAGCAGCCCTACAGAGAAGGATCTGGGGATACTGGTGGATGAACAATGTGACATCAGCCAGCAATGTGTTCTTGCACCCCACCTGGACCACCGCATCCAACTCTGGAATCCTAAGCACAGGAAAGATAGGGGCTTGTTGGAGCAAGTCCAGAGAGAGGATCATGAAAATGATAAGAGATTTGGATCATCTCTCCTATGAAGAAAGACTGAGAGAGCTGGGTTGTTTAGCCTGGAAAAGGTCAGGTTCTGGGAAGACCTTATTGGTGCCTTTCAATGATTAAAGTGGACATAAGAAAGATAGAGACTTTTTACAAGAGCCCATAGTAACAGGACAAGGGATAGCGACTTCAGTCTGAAAGAGGGTACATTTAGATTGGACACAAGGGAGAAATTTTTTATGATGAGGGTGGTGAGGCACTGGAACAGGTTGCCTAGAGAAGTTGTGGATGCCTCATCACTGGAAGCATTCAAAGTCAGGATAGATGGGGCTTTGAAGAACCTGACCTAGGGAAAGATGTCCATGTCCATGGTGTCTGGACTAGGTCATTTCCATCCCAAACCATTCTAGGTTAGTACAAAATTTGATACTAAATTTCCTCAACAAGGCCAATTACTAAAGCTCATTTATACTCTTGTACTAACATAGAATAGTTTGAGTTGGAAAGGATCTTAAAAATATCTTTAAAGGTCCTTTCCAACCCAAACCATTCTATGATGCAATGATTCTATGATTGAGGAATGATTAGGAAATCACAGAGGAAATGTATAAATGAGAATTGAGCTGCAAGAAACAAATAATACTTGTTATACCAAACATTGTGAAAAAAATCCATTTATTTATATACATATCAGACAGCTTCCATTTTTTATTAAATGGTGGTTTATTACTAAATGTTGACATTTTCTCTGTTCTGCATTCCAAAATGGCTGCAATTGATTATGCCAAAAGTTTACAGCATTGCTGGGTATATTTGGTGCATGAATAGGAAGAGAAAGTAATTAATTAATTTATTAAGCCAAGACCAAAATTGTGAGTATGCTGTGCTGTCACACAACAGCACATAAAACTACACAGGATGTATAAATGTATGGCAGAAGGCATGGAGTTCTGTTGTTATTATATCACTGCTGTTATTTCTTTTGCTGCTCTTTTACTCGCATCATTCCCTCTGAGTCCCAGAGCCTTCATGGTTCATTTTCTGTTGATTTTCAATACTACTTCTAGGAATTGTAAAGAAGAAGAAATACTCAGAAGTGAGCAACAAGGAGTCAGAAGCAAGTAAATTTTTTATGTTGTAAGTAACTTGAAAAGATTTATGGCAATGTGTTTTATATTATATTAGAATTCTTCACTTAGCTCTGCCCTAAGTTCCATTTCATATATTTCACAAGGCTTGCAGTTTATCTGTTCGTATCAGTAGACCTTTTTATTTAATTTTCTCAGACATTTTGACATTTAATAGGACTGAATAATGAGAGCTTCCCACAATGGATATCCTGTGGTTATTTATGTTCTCTGTAAACACAGTTTTAGCTGTTAAAATATTCTTTGAAGCACCATCAAAGTGCATGACAGGCATCCACAGTTTTTTCCCTTTTTTCAAAACCAATCTCAAGGGGACTGCTCTTCTCATAAGAAAGGGAAAAATCCATTCTCAGCTAGATTTTCAAGAATTGTAACTTCTGAAATTTTTCTTTACTAACCTTAATTGATTTTAGATGGTACATGCCTCATGAAATTGCCACTGACATAATAAAGTCCCTTCCACTAGTGATTTTCTTAAAGCAGTGTTCCAACAGCTAGTAAGTAGCCAATGAGAACAAACATCTGTAGTGAACCAAACAACATCTGTAACAGCAGATTAATAACACCTTCAATTTAGTTTCATTTAGAACAGCAGGACATTCATTTAACAGAAATAATTTAGAGTAGAAGCTTTACTGTAGCAAATGTTTGGAAATATTGTATATACATATACATAAGGCAAATGTATATATACTTTATATCTATCTATATACGTATCATACAAATAAAAAACCGAAGTACTGAAAATAAATGGCTAAAGTTTTAACCAGTTAAAATACATCTAACAGTTCCCCAAAAGGGAGCTAAGCACATCCAACTTAACTGACATAGAGACATTAACTTAGCCCAGTAATAGTTTTTAGGCAATGCTGTTTCATAATTTCAGGTATAATCAGCTCACTAAGACTACTCAAAGTATTTGTAGTAATGAGAGGTCTGTGCTACAGCTACTGGAGTGGATTTTTTACAGCATAAACTGTATATGAGAATGTATAACAGAATTAAATAAGTGGGATAACTTCAGAGTAATGTTAAGTAACAAAGCAGATAAACCCAGCATACTGTAATTCATGCTGTCTATTCAGAGAGTGCTCTAAAAAAACCCACCTTTTCCCAGAACTTTACCTAGGGTTCATTTTAATGGAATGAGTTGCCTTACTCAGAAAACACAGAAAGTATGTTAAAATTTGTCTTATGTAGATGATCATGGGATTAGGATGAAGGTATCTTTGTGGAAGATAGGTTGTTTAAGAATACAGACAGATTCTGACTATCTCAGAAAAAAAATAAAAAAAAATAAAAAATAAAAAAGAAAAAAAAATAAAAAAGACCTCTGGACTACTCTAATCAATTCCACCAGTATTTTCCAAGTGGTTATTCCCCTAGGAGCATCTTCAAAGTTGGAAAAGATCTAGGTGATACAAAATGGGATGAGCACATAGACCAATTCAGGAAAGAAAGAAAATAAAACCAACAATATGCAGCTCAGAGTTGAGACAGGCTTTTTTCTTTTCTGGTAGACAAACACAGAACTTATTGACTAACTCAAAGCCAGTATCTCCTCCCTGACTGATAGAAATAGTTGCACTCTGGTCAAATACACTGTGAATTTCAGAGGAAACAGAGATTTTACCAGGGACAAATCTTTCAAGCTGCAGCTGTTGGATGAAAGAATTAACCATCAGCCCCTAGTCCTAGTCAGCAAAGACAAACTCTATGATATTCTTGTGCCAAATTGCATGTTTGCAGACCAATACTAAATCTGTGTAGCTAATTGACTTTTTTTTTTTTTTTTTGAGAAGATAGAGCCCACAGGAAACTGTTTCCAATTATTTACTGTGGATTAAGTTTTGCTCTTCACATGACAATTAATGTTTTTCTCACTAAAATGTGTTTTCACAGAGGAAAGATGTTATTTATCACATGTAAGACTAATAGAATCTATACATATGCAAGGTTAAAATTAATTGAGCTGAGAGCTTAGGTTTCTGAACTCATTTAATGCTGTTTATCTGGTACCTCCTTCTCAAAAATCATCTAGTACTTCATAAAGTTTCTCTTTGAGATTTTGAATTTAATTGTGTGTGTATTTGAAAGGTAATTATATTCAGCAACCTGATTAAATGTTCATTCACATAATGATTAAAAGTGTCTTATGATGACAGTTGTAGTATGTCAGGTTCAGAACTGAATGATTATCACCTGCTGATTGTAGAAGTGAATGTCTATAATGGGAGTAATTTTATAGCAGCACTTATTATAAACTAATACTGATCATATATTACAGTGGTTATTTTGTTGTGTCAGATACCTATTTGAACAGAAAGAATTATTTTCAAGCTTCATTTACCTATTGACAGACATAGAATTAGAAGGTAAAAAATCAGAGTATTTTATGCAGTTTAAAGTCTTATGTCTCCATAATGGTATGGCCAAAGTAAGCACTCTTAGAGACAGCCCAGGAGCATTAAGGTTCTTTAAAAGAGTGGAGTTTTTGTATATTTTGAAAACAGAGATGAAGGAAGAAGCATAAAGTAGTATAGCTAATTACATTATAATATGACTATATTTCAATGAAAACAGTTTCCCATATTAGCAACAATAGATAAGAATATTTAGCTTTTTATCATCTTGGATATAAAATATTTGGTCCTTACCACAGATTTTCCTACTTCTTTAACACAGACTGAGACCTTCTGTGTCTTTGGGGGTTTTTTTGTAAGTGAGGGGAATAAGTTAGTTTTGGTCTATTCCCACATTTATCTGTGAAAATTAAGGATTCTCAAGAATTTTTAACATATTAGAATGTCATTATTTTTAGCTGAAAAGAAAAAAAGATGTGTTAAAAAGGAGAAAATGGTTCAAGAATGGGTTTTGAACCAATAAACTATATATCAGGACTTGCATTAAGGATATCTGCATTAGTATTTAAAACCTTTCTAGTATAAGAAGATAAAAATTTGTTTCCATTGTTGTTTTTCATTTCTGAAAAACAAAAATATACTCAACAATCCCATAAATCATTGCATTGTTAGCAATCTTACATTGCAAGAACACAGAAAGCCTAATCGATAGCTGCTAAATAGAAAGCTGCCCTTTGCTGGAAGTCGTAGAATATTTCCCTTGTTGAAGGTTAGAACCTCTTAATGCTGAAGCTACTTAATTATTACAGATAATTGGAAAATTTGGCCTTTACTGAAGTAGTATAAAATGGAAACTGAAACAAAATTGCTTGCTCTGCTTACTGTGTTTTATTTTACTGCTTCTCCAGAAGCATAAGAATGGGATGATTTTAGGACATTTTGCAACTGAGCATCATAAAACGCCACTTCTTGGGTCTTAACTCATTTATGCCTTTTTAAGTCAGAAATATTTCTATGGAAATCAATTGATTTGTACTAGATTTATGCAACTGACATAAAATCTGTCAAGAAGGAGTGTTTCATTTCAGTTTGGTTGGGTTTTATGTGTGAATATAGTGTCTGCTTTGGAAGATTTTGTCACATGACCTTTCTCTGTTTTGGGGGGATTTTTTTTTTATTCCTATTAGCATTAAATAGCTAACTATATTAGCCAATCAAAGTTACTTTTCCACATTTCTCCAGCTGGTGATACACACAGTTTGAGCGAAATAAGGATAATGGAAATAAGGAATAACAGAAAAGTCCTAGCAATTTCATCCACTGTGAACACTTCTTCTTCCTAAATTAAGTGTGAAATTATCAAAGTTTATCTATACTGTCATATGATTTAAGCTTTATTAAACTAATTAAGATGAAGCTTAGAATTACTTGCTGACTAACTTAATGAAACAGCTGCAATTTTTCCTTTTAAAGAAGAAGCTGTGGGAAATGTAGGCAACTCTATTTTCAATATCACAGAAGACAAACAGATATTATAAAAGGATCAGCTATTGAGGTGACCTACATAGATTAATTTTCTGAAAAGAAACAGGATAAAATGTATGTAACATAGGTAATATTGTACCACTGAGAAACAGAGGAGAAAAGGTGACTTTATGTATTTATTTTGAGGTCCCAGTGTTTTCACACTATTTATCTTGTGAGATTTACAAAACTTTTAGTTAAGACAACAGTACGATGATATGTACTCACCTCTCATAGCAGCTCTGAAGGTCTAATGCACATCCCTTTCCTTCTGAACAAATCTGCTCAGACTAGAACAAATTCTACAATATGTAGCCATCTTTTCTAACACATAATTGTAAATGTATTAAGTAATTGTCTGGGAGTGAACTCCTAGAAATACTTAATGAAATCATGTGACAGAATAGTTGTTTCCTTTTGTCTAAAAAATATGCTGGCAGTAAGCCTGAACATATTGACTCTCATATTAGTGTAGGCTCTTTGAACACATGCATCCACAGCTGCTGATCAAACTTCATTAAGACAGTCTTTCTGGTTTCTCGTGCAGTGATGATGAACATTCACAGACACTAAATCAATATTTTGAAGATAATTAGAAGATAAAGTGCTTTTACTACTCAGACAGCACTTAGTTATGATCCATAATAGTAAGATTTTACTAGTTATACACTGTGAAAACCAATTGCACCTGGAGTAATTATTTTGTAAAAACTAGCATTTTCAGAATAACCCAACAAACAAGAGGAAAAAATCACCTTTAAAGTGTTAATGTTTCTTACCAATGTATTTCATACCACAGAGTCTTCTAATTTCACTCCACAGAGGAATCCAAATCTGGAGACCACCTGCCTGTGTCCAAGCGAGGGATAGGTCTGCTTCTGGGTGGAGTCTGGAGACCTGAAGTCACCCAGCCCAGGAGGTTTGTGGGAGCTCATTGCTCTCTGTATGCTTTCAATTCTCTCTAGTGAAAATCAGGGAATAAAGATATGGTAGGCAGATGGTGCACATCCAGGCCAGCAAATGCTCCAAATCCACAAAACCATTGCATTTGTTTAGAAAGGAAAATACATTCCCCAGATTCTTCTGGCAAGCTAGATCACCACCTTTCCCTACAGCTTCCTGAAGCAGGTCATTATTACAGTCAGATAGCTGTACCTCCTTTTGTATGTGAACCATAGGAATGTACACTGATAGAACTTAAAACAAACAATAACCAAAACTCAAAACCCAAACAATCAAGACCCCCCAAAAAACTCAGAGTTTAAAATTAGCTTGCATTCATGTGCTGCTAAGTAAATTGGTAGAAAGGTAATATATGCCTTTCAACTGTAATTAGAGAGTTTTACTCTACGAGTTTTCCTGATTTTAGACAGATAAAGACCACGAAACTTTGAAAATTATGCAACGTTCCTATTTAAGCTTTAGCACAGTAGATAAGGTATGTAAGATTCTTGTTACTACACAAAACCAGCTAAAATACACACATATTTCCCTAAAATTACTAGGATATTTTTCTTTCTAAGTACTAAACATTCCAATTTACCCTCTAGGCTTACTAACTCTTCAGGGAGAATTAGGTACCTTAATAAAAGATCATCAAACAGCCAGTTGACAAAAAACATATAATCCAGAAAAGAAATACAAGTATAAACTACTTTTTTATCTTACAACGAGACTTTCTATGAAAACAGATACGTTTTGTTCAATGTAGTTACAAATTAAACCTGGGGAAAAAAAAAAACAAAAAACAAACCCCCACAAAACTTTGAACTGGAATCATTGCTTTTTAGACAGCTTTGAGCAGATTATATCAGATTAATGTTCCCCATTATCATATATTTGTACATGGTGACCAGAAAAAAAGTTTTCATATGATCTATTCAATAAATTTTGTCAGGAGGCAATATGATATTTTCTCATGTGGAACTATAACAATATGGTTCTAAGAGTAGACTTGTAGGCTGTGCCACCCTATAAGGTAAAAACTGATAACCTTATTACTATTTCAACATCAAATGACTGGTCTAAAGAGCAGTGTTACTCTTGAAAAGTCGTTTGATGTTGAAACATTGCTAAGTTTATATAAAAATATGGTGTTTTTTCTTTCCCTGAAAGCTTGGGATGCAGTGTGGGTTTTTTCCCTAAAAATGCCTGCAATGTCTGGACAAATGTTTTCTTTCAGATTGAAGACTTCTACTTCGTACCAAATAACATGTATTATTTTCAGACTTCCTTTGAGGAAAAATGGAATCTTTTTTCAAAGCCACTTATTGCAAATGAAGGGTGCTGAATCATTCTTCCTTCTTTAATGTATTGGAATGTTATATTACAGGTTTAAAAAAGGATTAAATGGTTCTATCAGTTTAAATAGTGCTTAATCAATGCAAATGCTTAGCATTTCTCTGAACTGCAATTAACCATGCATTCCTGAAAGAAAAGATTTACCCTGCTAGTTATAGATGAACAAGGACTTTGCAAATACATTTAACTTATCTGCTGCTTGTTATTACAAGACACAAGAAAATCTGAGACTGTTCCCTTTAATGATTCATCTGGCATCAGAAAGTAGGAGTCGTTTCCTACTGGTACTCCAAAGAATTATTTGATTGAATGTCTTTGAGATAGCAGTGAGAGAATGGCTGTTGACTGAACAAATATTGTAGAGGGTAAAAATTCCTATAGGAACTCAAACTGCAGACTTGTCTTAAGCAGAGAGTCTATATTATAATAGCACTTGCAGTCAGAAGGGTTTTATTTTTATTTGAAACACATAGTTTTGTATACATTCTGTGAAAAAGAGAGGTCTATAGAGGAAAAAAGTGTGCAATAACAGTATACAGTATATTAGATATGAGACTCTGCAAAGTACTATAGAGTCACATCATTCTGTATTGATGCTGCTGTAATAATTCCTCACAGAAAGTCCAGATAACACAGGAAGATGTGATGATGAATCTAGATATCTAGCAGTCATTAGTGGAAGCCATTGGGAGGTGACTGCTTGTGAGAAGTTGCGAGTTCATGACTGATGGGTTCAGATGAGTGATTAAGGAGAACAACATTGGAATACTGATTTGAGGAATAAGATAATGGAAAACTGATGTTCCTTATACATGGACAGGAGTGAAAAGAACAATAGCTATGTAAAAAGTTAGACTATCTTGTGATGCAGAAACTATGAGGAGTGAGAAACTCACTAGATATATAAGGAATAAAAACTGATATGGAGAAACAAAAAGAGTGTTGGAAGAGTAGCACAAAGAAGAGAGTAAAGGTATCAATGAGTAACACAGAAAAAAATGGACAAGTAGAAGGTAGTAAGGAAATATGGCTGGAGTGAGAAGAGT
The DNA here is from genome assembly GCA_013401335.1 of Brachypteracias leptosomus. Lineage (NCBI taxonomy): Eukaryota > Metazoa > Chordata > Aves > Coraciiformes > Brachypteraciidae > Brachypteracias > Brachypteracias leptosomus. The sequence continues at coordinate 110 of VYZX01013911.1, read as the reverse complement.
AGGAGAGAATAAATTGATTTTTCATACGTACACATCACATGCATCACTTTATTACAATCAAATTAATTAATCTAAATAATACAGAAATACTAGTTGTAGTGGGTCTGTCT
>VYZX01013909.1:104258-122955 GCA_013401335.1 Brachypteracias leptosomus | reverse complement strand
CTATGTTTTATAGACAGCCTTACAAGGTAACATCCCCATCTATGATTGCAGCACAACCTGACAAAGAACACCTACTGACCTCTGTTTAAAGTTGTATGCTTGAACATCAGTCCTTTATATGCCTCCAAAAAGCATACAGCATCATGCCATTATAACTTAAGAATGGCTCTTAAAATCTCTCTAGTTTTCAATATTTTGACAACTCTTCTAAAACAAATGGCTGTAAACTCTCCTAAAATACTTAAGATCTAACATAGCTTTACAAAGTAAAAGAAGTTTCATCATTTATAAAAAACATACTATCCATACCTTCATTATTTTCATTTAGATGAGGTTTTGGTTCTATCTAAACAGATAAACTTTTAATGTATAAATATATCTGCATATATTACCTTAAGAATGGTTGTACTGGATGACACCAATATCCATTTAGCTCAGTATCCTGTTTCAGATAACAAAATTGAGGCAAATGCCTAGTATTATTCCGACATCAAAAGCTCTGTAGGCAGGTGCTAAACTTTGGTAATGTTGCAAGTTTTATGGCAACATATTAATTTGGTTATACTGCACAAGCTGTTTAATTCATGGAACAGATTAAATAAGAATAATAACAAGTAGAAATTCACAAAAGCATTTCAGTATGTACTACGTGGTAGGCGCACTAAGAAATATTTAAGAGGGACCTTTGTCATTTTACCATGTTTGCCAGCACCGCTAACACGTTTCTTGAAATATCTCAGGTAATGTATCCCAAAAACTGAAGAAGATGTAAGTGGTTGGTTAGCCCTAACTGAGATGGCTGTAATGTTTGAATCCTCAAAAAATCCATTTTTACTGCCATATACTAACAAATGAGGCTATTACAAATGATCCCTTAACAGAGGTGGTCTTGCAAACATTGTGGGGGGAAAAAAGAATGGAAAACTCGTTGTTCATGCTTGAACATGCCAGATTTCATCATTCATAACTTGAAAAATGCTGAAGTGATTTTCTTTAAATTTGGGTTGTTTTTCTTTCCTCTATTAAAGCTATAGAACAAGCCAAGTTTAAAGTTTGTAGCTTCAGCTGTTTTTGAATTATGCAAATAATTCAGCATAAAAGTATGTTTTTCCTTTGCTGAACTGATTTTGCTCAGGCTTTCCAAAGATTTCCTTGGGCCAAGACCAGCCATAAAATGTATCTGACTAAAAGTAATTTGTTTAAAAATGTTATGAGCCACTCTGTAAAAGGGATAGCTTTCACAGCATTTGATTCTGACAAATGTTACAGCACACATATAGTTATGACATATATGGTCTTGACAGAGCTTAGGATTTTTGGTGCGTTTCTTAAAAGCTCCAGCTGCTGAAATAAGGAGATTGCACATGTTCATTAACTCTCCCTGCTTTCCCTGCATATGTATTTTTTGTGGTTACAGAAAAAAGTTTTGAAACATGAAATGAATGTATTCCATAAGATCAGGAACCCCCAGTCAAATCCAGAATCTCAGGCCTCAGAAGAGGCTGTGGTAGTGGGATCAGACTCTTGACAGCCATGTAATTCCCAGTACCGATGAATAACATCTGCACAAGGAATTAACCCTATGTGTTCCTCAGATAAACTTTTCTGGTGAGAAAGTCCATAGATCCTATTTTCAGTTACCACTATCCCCAAACCATAATCATCAGTACTGAAAGGTTTCATCACAGGTGTCTCTCACAGGCTCAAGGGAGTTTTATCAAAATTCAGTCATGTTGAGGACTGATGCTAGACAAAATTATAATGTTTTGGTCAATGCTGATTTTTAGGGTTGCTAAGAAGATGCAATGCCTTCAAGTTCTTCAGTAAAAAGATAGAATCTCACATTATCAAAAAACATCCAGAGAGGTTGTAGATGCCCCGTGCCTGGAAACATTCAAGGTCAGGCTGGACAGTGCTGTAAGCAACCTGATCTAGCTGAAGATATTCCTGCTCACTGCAGAGGGTTCGGGCTAGGTGATTATTTAAAGGCGCCTTCCAACTCAAACCATTCTGTGATTCTGTGAGATGAAGAAGAAAACTTCAGACAACAATCATTTGCACATGCTCTGTGGATTCTTATTAGAAGGTGACAGCTAATTTAGACAACAGTTCAGCTGCCACAGCTCCTGTGTGCCAAACCTAAACACTTCTTTCCTTCCCTATAAAGCACACTCAGCTTGAATTTGATCTTGCCTTTTCCTTGCAATTATTCCTACTGACACAGAACAGGAAGGAAGGGGAGAAAGCAAGGGCCTTGGGGCTGGAGCACTGTGACAGAGGAGATACGAACAGACAGTAGAAAGACCCAATGTGCTCCATGATAAAGTGATAGAAATTTTTCCTCTGAAATCACAAATAATTCAGACAGTCAAGGAAAGTGGACTGACAAAAGGGAATGGCTTAGATTGGGGTTGCTGATGCAGTTACTGCTTCTCACTCTTTTCATGATCTGGTCCAGTTGCAGGGACATCTAAGTTGCTCATCAATCCATACTTTAGTCCCTACAGTTCATGGTCTGTTTGAGGTGAGGCATCAGAGTTTTTGGTAGGCATTAAAATAATGTTGCATAAAATGAGCAATTCATAAGACAACTAAACATCTTTGCATCTTTGTAGTACAGCTGGGCCAGATTTTTGGAGGAAGTAGACGTTTTAGCTGTCTCAGTCTAAGCTCTCTCCCTCATCTTTAAGAGATATATTTTCAGAACTTTTGGTTGATCTTTCTTTTTTTTTGGTAACATACTGCACCCTTCTGCCCTACATTCCAATCCTCAAATACCTGTTGATATTTCCATTCTCTGGAACATCCAGGAACCAACAACTGTTACCACAGTCCTCTCCACATGTAATGATTAGCTGTATCTGGCCCTCTTAATTCCACACACACAAAAAAAGACATTCCACATCTGAATTCCAGCACGTATAATTCTATGCCCTTTCACAAATGAGCTGACAAGCTGCAACAATCCATCTTAAACATCTTATTTTCTCTCCTTCCAGCCAAAGCTGTACTGAAGTGTATCGCCTCATTATGCCCACTACCTGATCCCCAGTCAACCTACACATAGCTCATCAAAGAATGAGCTCCTCCTCTCGTAACCCAGCCCCTCTCAACATAGCCCTATGGCTGCCTTGTCCTGGTCAGTACGCAGGGGCTCTGGCAGAGGAAACAGAGCTCTGGTAAGGATGCTCTTACAGCCTCTATGTTGCCCATCTCATCTTGCCATATGTGGGCAGGGGGAAGGGAAAGAAGGGGGGGGTTGGCCATCTGGCTGTGTCTCTTCACAGAGTGCAGCTTGATTCAAGCCACTCACTTCTACGTTCAGAGCTCACAGTAATGCTGCTCCATGATGCTGCCAGAGAGCAGAGACCTTTCTATGAGGAAAATGGGGAAGGGGAGGGAACAAAAGGTAGAAAACTGACAAAGGCCAAATTCACCTTGGAGTCTTTTACTCTCACACCTGTAAGCTCCAGCTCCCCACACTCTTTCAGACAAACTAAGACCACTGGAATATGTGATCTGCTCAAGAGCCGATCAAAGATGGTTAAAGGCAGTAGTAGAAGGGAAGAAAGAGTAGGGTCTTTTATCTGGATACTGACAGAAACGTCTTCCAACTAATAAACATGTTGTTGTTATTATTATTAACCTGGGCAGAATATACAGCAGAAGGTGACCTTACAAATACTATTTCAATCTAGGCACAAACTCTTTGAGACTATATTGCTTCCCCAGAAAGGCAGGATAAATGACTATACACAGTCCGCTTTTTCAAAAAATGTACTCCTTTGCATCAGAAAAAGGAAATGAATTTTATACTGATAACTACTCCTAAATGCAATAGTTCTTTCAAAGATTACTTAGAAACTTTTTACACTTTCCACTGCAGGTTTTAAAGCACAACTAGACCTAATTAGTGTTGAAATAAGTGTGTTAGCAGTACTTTTATGCCATTCTGCGGTATTATCATATGCTAAGTCAAGGGTCACATTTTCCTCCTTCTATTATTGTTTTCATGTGAAGAGGTGGGAAAAAGATGATCCACACCAAAGGAAGGAAAAAGGGGGAAAACAATAACAAATTGGTATCTCTTTTGAGAATTGCCCCACAGGCCAAACATTTTTATGTTCTTAATCATTATTAAATGACTTAACATGACACACAGAGGCTGGCGAATGATTGCATCCTGACATGAGAATGAATTACAAATGAAATGAAAGATCAAGCTGTATTAGAGGACTGCCTCTGGGAAATGAAAATCTTTAATTCTCTTTTATTATTGACATTTATTTGGCTGCCATGAATAACAACATAGCAAAGAGATTCAGCTATGCTTGTGCACTGAATAGCTTATCCCACGGCTCAAAACTGCCTTAACATTTATCATGTTTGCTTTTGTAGCTGACACCATTGCATACACTCTCTATCCATCTTGCATTTATCATGCATATAAAGTGCATTCTCTAATTTAAGTTCATTTCATAGTGAACAAACAGCTAAGATTAGCAAGTGTCAGTCCTCAAATAAGCTCCCAGTTGTAAAAATATCAAAGAAGGGATTAATGGATTTGTTAACAACTCCAGTTTGAAGAATAAAATAAGTACACAGTGAAAATTCAATAAGAGCACAGGAGGGTTACATATAAGATTTAGGTTTACTACCGTTATTACTAGCTCATGTATAAAAACATTTTTATACTGCTATTTTTCAGCCAACTGTACAATGCTCAAGTGGAGTGCCTCCATATGGGCCATTCCCGTAATGCAGTAACTTTCTGGAAGCAACACTTCCATCATTACTCAGTGAAATACACATACCCAACTCTCAATGATTGCTTTCTATTTCCTTTAAACCATTCTGTAGCTAACAAATTAGGGGAAGAAACAAACTATTGGAGAAATCGTTCAAACTGCTGCTAAGAATGATCCATACAGCAGTGACATACCTACTTAGTGCCTAGCCCTGCAGCCACAGTCTGAAGCCAATTCTGATTTTGAGGCAAATATCACATGAGTAAGCACCAGTCCCTCAGGTGCAAAGCTTCCTCAACTTCACTTGATTTCTTGAGGAGGAATTCAGCCCTGACTAATAACTTACCTTGTGAAGGAATGAATGACTAAAATGGCTTGCCACAGCACATGTTTTTAATAGCTTTATTTAGTCTAGAAGCATAGGTGGACAGAATTAAGGAGACTGTCAAAAGGTAGGCAGTCATGTTTATAATGCTTAAATCTGTGTGTTGTACATCATCAGTTTAGACAGCACAAACTACTTGTATCCCTGCTAGAACACCTTTTTCCCACGTACTCCTTTGAGAATAGAAGAGCAGACGGCTGAGAAAAGCTAAAGTGAGACTTTCTGCTCAAAGCAAAAAAGCCTGGAAATTCACTTAGCACTGGATTTCACTTCCTCCTCTTCACAAATGTTTAAATATACGATACTGTTGCACAGCTGTTCTCAGCAGGCATAGTGTGTTCTTGTTTGCAGCAAAGATGGCTACACAGATTAAATCTCAAATTACAAAAATTGGAGTAAAACCAACTGGATCAATATTTTAGATCTGTATTATGAAAAAAAGAACTTAAGATGTTCAGAACTAAATTCTCAGGCATTCTTGTGAAATATTAACTTCTAAAATTCAGAATCTTAAAACAATTAAAAGCATAACAGATGAGAAACATGGATTAACATCAAAAGGCAAACACTCTGACTAGCATTTAACAGTTATCATCTGTAAAATTGCAACTTGTTATTGATTAGCTAGGATATTTATGGAGATTTGAAAAATATACCTGTAGCCATTACAGTGTCATCTTTCCCCTGGGTAAAGACTACGATTCGCTGCCTTTTAGTGTTCACCTTTGGCAGGGCTTGTGTCTTCCGGGCTATTTCTTTAATGTCTTCAGTCTATTATTAGAAAGAAAATTCTTGTTACTAGCATACTAGAGCAATGAGAGATTAGAACTTTATTAGCAGATCAAAGATTTATTTTCTTATAGCTAGGTATAAAATAGACTTTACTTCAATAAAGGAAGGTTTTTAAAAGGAGGAATACTTCATTCCCCTAAGGATTTATATAGTACTATTAGACTATTGTTTTTAATCTTGATAATGATAGTTCAGCTATTCCAACTGCTGCAAAACTGCAAAGCTAAGAAAGGAATTACAGAACATTTCCTAATGAAAAATTAGTGGGTTTCTTTGGTACTGACTGGATTCTAACTTTACTTATCATAAAATTAAAAATAAAATTGGTAAAAGAATACTTTGGATAAGCTCCAAGCCTGATTTTCACCTAATTTAGTCAGGTTTTATAGTACTATAATCCATCTGATTTCAGCAGGATTACAAATACTGTTTCTCTAACTTCCCTACAGCAACTGATCTCAGCAAGCAAACTGGCTGCAGCACCTCAGCAGGTGTGGAGCCCAGGTGAATACACCCAGTGCTCCCTAGCTGGTTGCATAACTGAGATGCAGGGAAGCAAAGGGTGAATGGTATATTCAGTGGGGCACAGAACATTCCCGGTTTTCTGAAGTAAGGCTAAGATGCAAGAATTTCAGGAATCTTAGTTTTATAGGGACCTTGTCTGTACACCACAGTGCATGTAGCTAGGAACAGAGAAACTGGCATATTGAACCAAAACTCCAATTCTATCCATCTAATGTCTTTGACAGCAAGTTTGAAATATGTTTAATTTGATGCAAGAAACTCTTAACAGCACAACTTGTCATTAGAATATTATACATCCTATTCTCATAGTTGCCCTGTGATCTGAAACACAAGGATTTCAACTTCTAATTTACTTAGTTTTCAATCTAATCTAAATATAGGTATTCCTGTTATTTGTATAAGCATAAAAGCCTTTTATAATGCTATACGGGAAGCTTTTGTTCTCAGATTTATCGCAAGTCAATAAGTTCTACAAATTACATTTGGAATATGTAAACCTATTTCTTGCCATAATTTTTTTTCTTCTTTTTTTTACATTAGGAAAAGTAAGAAAGTCTATAATTATTCTCTGTGCTACTTACTATGTCCTACTTTATTTATCTCTGTTAAACAACACCATACTTTTTTCCCTACTTTGCTCTTGCGTACAAGCAACTGTAGTGAAAAGTAGCTGATTTGGTGAGGGCCTAGTGTTGAATATATGGAAACACAACAATACTTCTACAAGGTTTTGTGTTCTTTTCATTACAAATTCGGTGACAAACAATGATAAGACAAGGGGTAACGGGTACAAACTGGAACACAGGAGGTTCCACTTAAATATGAGAAGAAACTTCTTCTCAGTGAGGGTAACAGGACACTGGAACAGGCTGCCCAGGGAGGTTGTGGAGTCTCCTTCTCTGGAGACATTCAAAACCCGTCTGGACGCCTTCCTGTGTAACCTCATCTAGGTGTTCCTGCTCCAGCAGGGGGATTGGACTGATGATCTTTTGAGGTCCCTTCCAATCCCTGACATTCTGTGTGATTCTGTGTGAATACCAACTCATTTTTTAACACAGCTACATAATGAATATAATTAATTTATTAAGTTGTCCAGAGTGGTTTCAAGTAATTTACTGGAGTGGTTACAATTAATTTATATTATTAATAAATTGATTTTTATCTTCCAAAATCAGTATACAGTGTTATTTTGAAATCCTGGTACAGTATGTGCCATTTTGACTGTAGCTTTTAACAAGAGATTGTTTTTCATCAGCGGGTCAGTTAAACACTTCAAGAACTGTAATCTGGACACCATTCAGTCCTGGTTACTTGCTGATTTTTGATAATCTTGTTTATCTTCAAGTACTTCACCTTTCTTACAGACAGAGAGTATGCCTGGGTTATATATCTAGCAACATCTATTTATGTGAAAATTATCTAGCTCTTCTGCAACAATCTTAGCCTCCCTTTAATTTCTCCCCCAACTCTGGTAGTCGATGAGCCCATTGATTTATACATATTTGCCAAACATGAAAACAATTTCTCCTTTACTTTCTGGTCCCTTTATCTCTTTTTAAAATTCTCTTATACTTTTCATTTCCATATACTACACTCTCATTGGTGTTACTTCTTCCCTCCTCCTGCTTAGACAGTTAATATAGCTTTTAGAAGGCAACATCTTCTACCAGAGAAGAAAGAGAAGAACCATGAAGCTCTCTGCATGGTCTGAGTCTCTTAAAAGATGCAAGAGAAAAAAAGTTGAAATTGCTGCTCTTCTGTTTTGAAATGACTTTTTAAGAGATTTGTGAATAGCAGGTATAAGCTGGTAGCACAAGCTGTTGAACAGGGAATGGATGGAGAATTAGAGCCCTCCAGCTTGGTAATATGTAGGCTTCTGAAAGTTCACCTGAATTCTAAGCTATTTCAGGCTTTGATAATTAAGAGAGCCATGAACTAGAAAATGCAATAAAGCATTATGGAGATCAAAGGAAACGGGATAGAGGTGGTTAGTTTTTGCTAAGTAGAAAGTGTCTACTAGTGACTTCATTAAGTATATTTACAGTGGAGCAAAGCAGGAAAAAAAATTCAAAGAGCTTGAAGGTATCTGTGCAAGGTATATATATGCATTTTTAATTTTAAAAGGAAAATGAGGAAATGGCACAATCAAGAGCTGATTTCTTCAGTTTAAGGAAGAATAAAGATGAACTTATATGAGGGAAAGAGGACCCTGAGGAAAGAGATTAGTGAAGAATGATGGTAAAGGATGAAATAAAGTAGACAGTGAAAGAAAGTAAAAAGCACCTACGTTTTCAGGAAAAATTAAATTTATAATAAACATGTAACAGTAGAAGGAAGATATTTAGAGGGAAAAGGACAAATTTTTAAAAAGCAGAAATTTCAAAACAGAGTGGTTTAGAGACTTGTGTCTGATTATGCAGACTTTAAATAGCATCTTCTGTCAGAACTAACTTTTGTCATGTTTAGTAAAAATCACTTTCTATACTGAAATTTTTCAAGTGAAGAGAATAGAATAGAGCTTATATAGTGGAAGAGCTGCAACCTCAGTGTTGAGCAGGTTTTAACTTTTCTGCAATATATCCCCACATTACCATGATGTTGTATTTTGAAGGTACAATGGTGACATTTTATAATATGTGAAAATTTACAGCTTAAGACTGCAGAGGTATTATGTCCCTCATTTCATTGTCAGGCAAATATAATGAAACGTCATTTCCTATTTCTGTTCAGAATATACATAATATTTTCAAATAGCTGAAATGAGTAATATTTGGTTTGCATTGACTTGTACTTGCACACTTACCAAGACTTTCTTATACATCCTGTACCTACAGACATGACTGAATGGTAAGACTGTACTGCTTTGTGGTTCTAAAGCCTCTATTAATGTGTCCTAAATTCACAGGATACTCACACATATCCAATTATATACTTGAATCTGATTTAACAAAGCTGACATACAAATCTCACAAAAGCATGATTTGCCTATTGATGCTGCACCTGAAAAACCTTGCATGTGGCATTCATTCCAGCAAGTAAGTGGATTATATGCCTGTAAAGAAAGTACATCAGATATCCCAGGATCAGACAGAGATATGTGAAAAACTGCATACAGTTAAAACTGCTGTCAAATTACGTCTTCTGATCTTCGCCTGTGAACAGATACACAATAGCTGGGACTACCATAGCCCCGACCTAAACAGGCATAAAACCATTAAAAACAGTGGGCCTGTGCAGTGCATCTCATTAACTTGAAGACCTAAATCTGGTCCAGGGTAGCAAAACTCTCTAATTTGGTTCCCTAACCAATACATACTTAGAAGGAGGTCCCTGCCTCTAACAGAAAAAATTATTTTGAATGGCAGCTGCTACTAACCCCTTAGATACCTACCATTCCATTCACTTCACTTTACTTCTTGAGTTGAGAGACAGAATTGAACCCCAAGTTTTTTGTCAGAGTAGGATTTTGTTCTCCTAATTCCTACATAGAATAAATAGTTACCATTTTACAAAAACAAAACCTCATAAACCTTTGTCCTGGTAATTTTCTTATTTGAAACATTACAAACATCCAGTTACTGACAACCATTCTACCACTTCAAGGGGAAACACGTCCAGGAACTTCCCTGGGACAAAAATTGTGACTATTATAATGGATTCCTGAGATGACTGCAACATACAATTAGGATGAAGCACTGTCTTCAGAGACAGTGAATTTACTTTTTATTTAATAGCTTTAAAATGTCACAGAACACGAAATTCACAAAAAAAGAGAAAACATTGATGCACTCCAGGAAGAGACTGCATCAGAGATAATGTTCTACTTGTGATTATCACGGGTAAGTGTTGGTCAGGAGATAAAATGAAGGAAATAATGGTCTTCAAATACCGTGATTGATTTTAGAAAAATACCTTGTAGTTCAGATAAGTATAATGGAAAACTAACACTTGGTAAGGTGAAACAAAAATTCCTTTGAATGTGATTTCTCTTATGAAGAAAAAAGCAAATTTGTGTCATAGAAGTGTTTTCTCCTGCCTATGACAAGATTTTATTTCTTCAGAAAAGGTGTATTTTTTCCTGAAGTTAACTTGATTGTACTTCCTTTTTTCAAAAATTGTTTCAGATATACTTAACCCAATCCATGTCTAAAAGATGCATTTAATCCACATAAACTGCTGAAATTACTGGTAGAAAAGCAGATGATTAAAGCCAAAAAGAAGCTAGTCATAACTGATTCTCTATGCTAAAAGATTTCTAATTGTTTTTCTTAAAAAATAAAATTATTTCCAGGCTGCAATTCAAATTCAGCTACAAGCAACTTTTCATCACTCTATGATAAATATCACCTTGATTATTGCCTGGGTCACTCAAGTCCTCTCCTTTACTTTTCCATGCTTTGCCAGTTTTCTATTCTCAATATAAATCACAGACTAAATTTTACAAGTTTTGGAGAACTGCTGGAAATTTTTCTTGGTTTCAACTGAAAGGCTAATTGAAGGTCTTTAACTTTTTCCTAAGATACTTTATTAGTAGTGTGATTTTTTTTTGCCTCCACAGAACAATGTGAAAAATACTGTGGACACTTACCAAGTTTTACACATCTCTGTCAGTAAACTTGACATGTGAGTTGTTGCCATGCAAGGGTTAATAAGAGATAAGATCATAATCGTTGTGCACTTTACTGATATGTTGTAATCAAATGTGGCAGATTTAGGATGTTCAGAAGGAACTGTGCTAAAATCTCTAAGCAAGCACTAATGGAAAGGTTAATATGATGGTAGTTAGCAGACACCAGCAAAAAGCAGTTTGTCACTAGAACTGAATTTAAACCAGGCACATTCAAAGTCTTTAGCTCGAGGGGGCAATAAAAATATAGAATGAGTAGACTTAACACACTACTTCCTTTTTTTTTTTTATTGTCTAGCTACCAGAGGGTACCAATAATTTGTTATGCTCCATATTATATTTGGAGGCATCTGTGAAATACATTCACTTGATAGAATAAACTCAAAGTGTATTTTTATGCTAACAATACAGATTGTACAAATGAAAATTGACAGTGATAAAAAGTCTTGATTTCTACAAAGCAGCCACATGAATTTGGGAAACATAAAATGAAATGGGACAGCCCACAGTTTTAATATCTAAAACACCGATGGCATTGATGTACCTGCTGGCATATGGTTCCAAAGAAATCTAAATTGTAGAGCAAAAGCTGTCAGTCTTTCCCCCTTTTTTTATATGCAACCATCCACACACAAAAGTGGCACGTTCTTAAAGCGATGCTGTTTGAATTGCGCGGCTTCCATTATTTATGCAAAATGGGTGTTGAGCAGTCAAACTCCTATCTATTCTTCTACACTGCAAACAAATCAATTAAGGTGGGTCTTATTCCAGTGAAAAAACACATAACAGGATTTATGTGTGTTCAGTTCTGCAATTTAGATTTCAGTAAGATCACTTACTGTCTGCAAAATTAGCACAACTGTTGTCACATTAATTATAGTATTTAAAACCTGCCTATTTGAATTCAGCATTAGAGACCAATAGCTGATAGCTCTCCAGATTATCTGAATTTAGCCAGTGGGAAATACTATTCAAATAAATACCCCACAAAGATGAAATCAAAAGCCCCGAAAATTACTGTAAAATCAACAGTTTTTACTTCAAGAAAGTAGAGGATCATACATTTTTAGAGCACAGATGGAAAACACCAACTCGAATATGTTTTGAAACACAAATTCCACACTATCCCTTCTAAAAGAAGCTGTTTGTAGAAGCATGGTTTACATTAATCAGAACCTAGCAATTTTATATACAACCTTTCTAAAATTCATTTGCATAATGATAATCCGCATATGGCAGGGTTTAAGTTATTTAAGTGGTGTTATATTTCACTATTTAGTCTTGCTTCACCACTGCTTTAGCAGTGAATCCTTATGGAGTGTAATGCAGCTAATGAGGTAGCTTTTTAACTGAACAAACTGACAGGTCCCATATCTGCAGAGGCAGCTTGAAACCGTGCCCAACCTCTCGGCTTCCCAAGAGGCTTTTCAAAATTCAATAAATAACATCTGTAGGCGATGTTGGGTGCAGACCTAGCAGAGTGCGTCATAACACTGAGCTGGCAGAACAAAGAAACCATGACGACTGCCAAGTTTCCATGGCAACCGCTGCGAGGCTTGGAGAGTATAATAGCACATCAATCATTGTCCAAAAGAACTTCATTATCAGCAAGAAAAAAACCTTTAGGATCTGTTTAGTGTGCAATTGTGGGTTAACTCACCTCAAAGCCTTGCTCTCTAGCAAAAGTGGCAGCTTCCTGAAATAATAAAAAAAGAACAGTTAATTATGAAGTGCTAGATAATGAAGAAATAACACATTTTGAAACTCATTCAGTCGGTTTTCCTTTTACACGATTATCTCAATATACCCATATACAGTTGTTCAATTCTGATAGTCGCACCAAAAGCTTCTCCCTCCTTCCCTCAAGCCCGACGACAGTACAATGTCAACATATTTCACAGCTTCAAATAAAGAAGGTACAATATGTTTTTTCCAGGTGAGGAAAGTTACTTCTGGAGATAGGACTTTGACTAGAAAACCACTACTTCAAATTCAGACAAATGTTCTTCAGATGTATTTTTAATTGAAACTTTATCATATCTGCATTTACGTATGGTACTTCATTGGAGAGAGGTTATGAAGCCATTTTAAAAAATCATTTGTCATCCACAGTGCATTAAAAAAATAGGATCACAAAATGTGTTCAAACCCTTGTGGTGGAATCAGATGAGCATTTTAAAATACTCTGATGTCTTAATCACTGCTTTAGGCAATTTAACTATGCTCTTTTCCTGAAAGAACAGAGGAAACATCAGGGTATCAGAATGTCCTCATTTCTTATTTATTTTAATTGGAGCAATTAAAATCTGTTTGGAAATAAAAGCAAGGAGACAGAAAACAGTAACAATGTTCTTCCCTTACTCACTTTCTATCTTAACATTGCAAATAATATATAATAAAAACCCTCAAAGTTTTTATGTTTCAACTTTCATTCTTCCAGATTATCTTTGCCAAGTGATATTAATAGAGGGATAAGTCTTGAGCCAAAATGGTGAGTTGATCAAACTAAACAAAAATAACTACTGCAGCAAACCATTTAAGTTTAGTGTCCCTATGACAACTTTTAGTGTTGCAGAAAATAGATACTTGTGGACCTGTATGATCTGCCAATTTGGGGGCAATAGAAGATTTTGAAGTGGGTACAATTGATTATAACAACAGCAAATTGAGGTTAATAAAATGTGATGAGCTGAAAAGCACAACTCCTCAGGCTGCTTCACTGCAGAAACATAAGGCTGACCGGGTTAGCCTTAGCTGATGTTGACAGAAAAACTGAATCATGGTCCTGACAATTGGGTGCGGGCAAGGTTAGCCACTTTGACAATTTACTTACAATTGAATTCCTTCTTGTACATCACACAGTCAATGACATTTGCTAGGCTGGCTGTCAAGAAGGAGTGTAGGGTTCAAAGATATCATGCAGTGTTTTCCTAAACCAGCATGTGATTAACAAAGCCTATGCTCATATGAAAAAAGGAGCCTGCAAGCTTCCACTTTAAAGTGATGCACTTACAATGAACTGCAATACAACCAAGAATGCCTCAAATGGGACCAGGACACAAAAACCCCCACCAAAAAANNNNGGCAAAAAACAAAACCCCCCCAAAAAAAAAAAAAAAAAAAAAAAAAGGGGGAGTGATAAGGGGGAAGAGAATAAGAAAACGGACTAAAAATTGCTTCTTTAACCTCAGGTTTTTGGTCATACAATTGAAATCTGAAGTTTCACTGATCTGTCCTAAGGGGATTTCTTTAATGTCCCGATGCAGCAGGACATTAACATCTGTGTTAAACTAGTGTTTGGACAGGAAACTGGACACCAGTACATGAAATAACTGTTCCAGTTTAATGAGTGTTACCTAATGTGGGAGACTTTAAGAGAATTCATCTTAATTTTCTGTACTGGGGCACCCATGCATAGCACATATGGTTTGAAAGACCTGGCCCTTCTACAAGAAAGGATAAATGATTGCACATTTGTTAAAAAATATCTCATCTTAAGATTTTGCTGTTAGAGAGTCATCTTTTAGCCTGGTCTGCTGCCCAGCTACATTAATAATGGTAGCTAGCATACAATCATGGTTTTTCCCATAGTTGACCTCTAATCTAAAGGTGTCTGAACACACCAAAGAACAACAACAATCTTAATTTTCTTCTCTCCTATCAACCAAACCTCACAATAACTCCTGAGCAGCTTCTTTCAGGAAGGACTGTGCCTATAGCCCCCTAAGAATCAGCCTCTCTTAGAATTACATCCCTTTAAGAATTAAAGCCCCTTCAGTAAAAAAGATAATAAAGCCCAAAACACACATTAGGAGACTACAGTTTAGTGTTTGCAAAATGGTGAGAAATGTGAGGCAGGCCCTGAATGCCAGGGACAGTTCAAAGTAAATTAACCAGATAAAAGCAATGAGAACCTTTTAGTATCTATTCACAATAACAGCAAGAACAGGAAACAAGCAGAACCCATCTGTGCAGCCCTAGGGCACCTCATACTGAGCTTCACATCTCTAATAAAGTAGTCAGGTTAAAATCTAAGTGGCTGTAACATGTGGAGACTGTTAGGGTTACAACGGTCAGCCAGGGCGTTCCCTGATGCAGGTGATAATCAGTATGATAATCACTATATTTACAGGCTTTCTATTTTATATCTGACATTGGAAATCACGAGGAAGGAGGGATTAAGGAAATAAACAACCTACACAGAAGCTTTACCGCTCCCCTGAGAATGCAGCATTTTCATTCATGCATGACATGCGACAACAGCAAAGCAAAACAGCGACAGAACAGAATTTTCTTAGGAGGCTTCATTTCACATCAAGAGTTCTTTCAGTTTTGATAAACTTTAGACATTATTCATTCATTACCCCAAATCAGCATTTGCAGAGCTATCTTCCATTACTGTCTACAATAGAACATATCATTTCATAAAACACTCTCCCCCATCTTTTTACTCTTTCACACTAAAAACTCACACTCCTTTTGCTATATAATCTTTTTACTAAATGTGATAGCGAATTTATTGCTGTACCACCTAAAGTGGAAATGGGATTTGTTATTAGTTCTGAAATGTTATTTGGCTCATACAATTCGATGAAAAAAAATACCGAAGTATAGTCATGCTGAAAAGAACTGTGTACAGGGTTACTTAATGGGAGTAACACAATGTCACCAAAGTTAACACACACCCTCTCTTTGCACAATAGTGAGCAGTTTACACAGGAAAGTGAGATAAATTAAAGAGAAAACAATAAAAAGAGACAACTTCTGTTAGCACTGGCCTTGCTGTTATGTTAGAACTTGCTTGCTAGCTAAAAACTATTTCCATTCTTGCATGTATTTTATTGCTGTTGAAGCTGTCTACAATCTACACTGGGGCTAATTGGAACAGGACTTGTTAACAATTCTGAGCCCTTTTATCACCAGCAATACAAACTATTTGTTGGTAAGTAAACAGAAACATATCCTCCAAGCACAGAATCCATTAGCATCTGCATTCTCAGGAGTATTTGTTAGCCCCCTGTGTTATAAGAATTTTATGATTATAGAGTTAAGATGGCTCAACTTCAATTATTGTACATTCAGTTTGCCATAACACACAGAAGGCACACAATATATTAAATTTTCTCTACACAGCCCTATTTTTTTTGTTTGTCTGTACCAAGGTTTGATGGTGACTTTATTAAATTATAACCAAAATGGTAACAATATGCATGTTGGGTTAAAATTAATTCATGTAGGGCAACGTAAAACTCATGTAGCTACATTGAACAGCATTTAAAACCACGTATTGCTAGAATTAGCTGACAAGGACTGTTTCAAAAGCATCACTAACAGTTATTATCTACAATATACATTTTAACCTTTATATGGAGAAAAGCAGCACTGTAAACTAAATTTGCATTTCATTGCTGAAATCAACATTATCTCATAAAGAAATGATAAAACAGCAGGACAGCAATGATACCCTTGCACATGGAATGCATTTCCCATGATTATAAAAGGAAGCAAATGCAGGGGACACTAAAGTTAATTCCTCCCTTGCCATCCTTCTTGGTAGAGGAAAAAACATCTCACCAAATAACCTAACCTAAACTCACGTATTACAGTACTACCATGTGCAGCTCTCTCTAATTCTCTATTTTTCCTTGGGAGGAAAAAAAAAAAGACACTCCCCAACCCTGAACTTGGTTTACTTTTTTTAATTGGGAGATGATTGGCAGGTTTGGGAGGAGTTCCTATCACAATAACTGTAAACTTCCTGACTTACCCAATATAAGACCATAACAAGCCCTATTCACATCTTCAGAAATATAATTCTCTTCCTCTGCATAACAAATCTGTGACTCAGTGGGTTCAGCCTGGCCCACAGATCAATGTAATCTTAAACCTGCACACACACATTCAGCATGTATAACTGCAGAGAAAGATCCTTGCAATACAGTGCAGCGCAGAGTGTATAAAACCAAAAATAAATAAAAAAGCGAACTCGATGAGAAACAGTAAATGACTATGAGGACTATCCATTCAATGCCTGCTTTTGATGGAATCATTCCTGCTGGTACCAACCATATTTGAATATAACTTGAACAGTACTTCCACCACTATACCATATAAGATTAATTTTAACTGCTAAAATCTAAAATTCAATTTTGAATATTTCATTCCTTTCATACATTTCAGAGTATGAATTGTTAGTTTGCTTGAACACATTAAGGGCTATGATTATATCACACAGATAATTCCATTTTTCTTCAATATAATCATTTAGTACTATCCATCCCACTCAGGAGTTCATCTCCAGCTCTGGTATAACTTTGTGTTCTTTGTATCCTCTCTTGCTTTTGAACAGATTGCCTTGTTTGCAGTAACAAAGGTGGTTTCACAAATCTCCTCTAACATTAAACCCCTGTTATGTAAACAAAGTGGCTGACAACAAAGTAAAACAAGCAAATGGGGATATAGGGAAGACTTTAATGCAAGTGATGCACACTGATGTTTACAACTTCATTCTGTAGAAGACTGACTCAAATAATCAAAGTTGTTTTATATTGACAATCTCCTTTCTTAGAGATAGGTGCTTAATATTTGTATTTCTGAAATAGACATTTTAATCGATTATTTCCTAAAGGACAGCATACTGTAAAGCCTTATAAAATGAAACAAAGAACCATCAACCAACCAAAAAAATCATGTATTATTTGCCTCACTGCATTATAAAGACATGAAAATCTTCTCCTTTATTATAATATAATTACAAACACTTGTAGTTCAGCTTTCCTTAGGTAGGCACATTTGTCCTTCCTATCTGCCTGTCCATTCTGTCATCTTTCTCTGTCCCCAACAAAGAGCCTTCTTACAAAATTCTGTGCTTTCAGAGCTATACACTTAGTTTTATGTACTCCATAGGTGCTGAAAACATCTGATTTCAGCAGCATCTGTTATGCCCAGTAATTCTGAATATGGGCCAATAAAAGACATCTTCTTTTGTTACAATCTCCCTCCTCTTTTTGTCAGAAGAGGAATCTTGAAGAATGACTTATCAGGATTACCATGTGTCCTCCTTTCGGTATTTCTTTCATAAAACACTTTTCACAGTGCAGGAGCTAAGCTAGTTTTTAAGAATGGAGGCTAGCAAGCTGTGCAAATTAGTAAGAACAGATGAGGAGAAGGCTGAGGTACTCAATAACTTTTTTGCCTCAGTTTTCACTGGCAACCTCTCTCCTCACAGCCCTCAAGTTGGTGGCCCACAGGACAGGGACCAGGTAGACAAAGTCCCTCCCACTGTAAACAAGGACAAGGTTCACGACCACCTGAGGAACCTGAACACAATTAAGTCCATGGGACCTGATGAGGTGCATCCCAGGCTACTGAAGGAATTGGCTGATGCAGTTGCTGAGCCACTCTCCATAATATTTGAGAAGTCGTGGCAGTCAGGAGAAGTCCCTAGAGACTGGAAAAAGGGTAACATCGTGCCCGTCTTTAAAAAGGGTAAAAAAGAAGATGCTGGGAACTACTGCCCTGTCAGCCTCACCTCTGTGCCTGGGAAGATCATGGAATAGATCCTCCTGGAGGATATGCTAAGGCACATGGAGGACAGGGAGGTAATCCTAGGTAGTCAGC
>VYZX01013909.1:65632-104153 GCA_013401335.1 Brachypteracias leptosomus | reverse complement strand
TATGAAGACAGGCTGAGAGAGTTGGGGCTGTTCAGCCTGCAGAAGAGAAGGCTCCGAGGGGACCTTATAGTGACCTACCGGTATCTGAAGGGGGCCTACGTAAAGGCAGGGGAAGGTCTATTCAAAAGGGTTTGCAACGATAGGACCAGGAGTAATGGTTTTAAGCTAGGAAAGGACAGATTTAGATTGGATATTAGAAAGAAGTTCTTTAACATGAGGGTGGTAGATGAGTGGAATGGGCTGCCCAGAGAGGTGGTGGAGGCCCCATCCCTGGGGTCATTCAAGGTCAGGCTTCATGGGGCTCTGAGCAGCCTGACCCAGGTAGAGACATCCCTGCTTGTGTAGGGAGGCTGGACAAGATGACCTCTAGAGGTCCCTTCCAGCCTAAAACATTCTATGTTTCTATGTTTTCCACTCTCCCAGCTCCAGGCCAGTTTACACTAAGCATGACCCTGGAATATGGCTTAAGGCACAGACAGGACAATGGATTTTCAGTTGCTGCCTTCGAATTATAACAAAGACGCCATACATACACCCACTAACTTCATGGGACAGTTGGTAGGGTATTCTTACATCAAATCCAGGTATTTAATGCAGCCCATAAATGTGTAGTAGTACGATCTGTCTTTATACCACTCTTTCCTGTGTGTGCTACGCAGAGTCAAACTAAGTTATACTTGATTTTATTGCCCGTCCCAATTTTAGGTGATATACATATATATACGCAAACATATATATAACAGCAGAGCCACAGTTCTTAACGTGATGAATTAACAGCATGCAAGAACTATGATTACTTTCATGCTATACAAATAGGGGATGTCAAAGTGATAATAATGACCTACCTAAGAAATTAGAGGTAGATACTGCTGAAGACTATCTGTTGCTCAGTTGAAAACATGATTTCAACAAATGGCCACAACTATTCTGTTATTTAAAATGAATGGATGGAAACTCTACAGGACACAGTCCCAGCTGGATCACTAACCTTTAGTGGCAACAGTACATTTATTGTGGTTAGGGCTAAAATACATATGTTCCTTTTCAATTCCGCGCTAAATAGTTATCAACAGTTACTCAAAACACTGTAGATTGCCCTATCCAGCCTTCTATGTCATTGTAGTCTGATTTAGACAGGCATTACTTTAAGATCAACTCTTACTACATTTCACTGTGTAAAAGCAATACAAGCTCATGTGCCCTTATTAAAAAATGGGCATTTATAAAGGCATTCAGGGCTCAGGAGATGAATGTGATTTTATTCTTTTTTCTTGTCTTTCCCTAGTTTCTTTAACATGACTCATATGAGAGTTTTAGAAACAGAAGTCAAAAGAACAACCCAGCATATTTTTTGAAACAAATGACTACCTGGTGAAATTCTGCTACACCTGATGAAGTTTGAGCTATACTTGGGGATGTGTTATATGAATGTAATGCTTCAATACTATTTTCGTTTGACAAGCACAGAAGACTAATCCTTGATTTGGTCAGTAGTGTACACCTGTTCACATTTCAGAGAAGATCAATACAGTGGTCACAGAACGGACAGACCCTGCACACAGCTTGAGAACCAACACTGAGAATCAGCAGTATCTGAGCAAGTATCTACCCCTTGCTGGTTATTACTGAAGAAAGCACAGCTGGCATCAATTGGATGGGCAGATTATCATAAAGGAACACTGAGGTGTTTTCTTCCCTCTTTCCTTTTCCCATGAGCAGTGCCAGACTTGAAAATTGATTTTCTTCATAAAGGATAGAGTTTGTATCATATCCTAAAATATTATTTCAGCTTGCTCCAGTAGTACTTAAGACACTAGTAGATGTATCTACACTGCATTCATCCAATAGGTGAAAATATAAAATAACAATAATCAGTTCAAGTGAATAATCAGAGCAAGTATAAATACCATATGGGATTAAAGTTGTAATGTTCAGAGGGGGTTCTGGCAGAGTACCAGAGGGTTTTGTCTGAAAAAATCTAGTGTGAAAAGAATTGAGAAAGAAACATATTTCCTGTCCTGCCTGGGTTCACCCTGGAGTGTCTGTATCACGTACAATTCATTAATATTCTAGTTATTTATTCTCCTATTCAGGTTATTACCAGAACTATAGCTCCTTCTAGAATCTTCTATGGAAAAAATTACCCCAAGTCAGAGCTTAATGCCATTATAGGGTCTGCAACAGCTGCAGCAGTGATATGCCTCTGAGTCATTTTGAAATTTTATGATGGATAAAGCGCTATTACTTATATCTCTACCTTGCATCCTTACCTAAAGAACTGAACTACCTAAAATTCTGCACGTGTGTCTCTTCTCACATATTATAAGCATCAAATTAATGATGGATACTTCCTTACACTGCCTTGCTATACAAATATGTCTGTGTCTGTCTTAAAAATAGATGCATCATGATCAGAAGAGAGGGAGAAGAGAGAAAAAAGACCCGTTCCTTAATCATCATATAATAAAAATTAATATCTTAAAATCAAGTTAATGGCTAGGAGGTATGAGTTTTATAGACATATAAAAAATAAAAGATGTGCAAGGTCTTTTGAAGTCTTTAATACTGCTCATTGGATGCTCTTAGTGGTAACTTTCTGGCTGAAGGATGACAAACAGATATAAAAGACTGCATCAATTTCAACAAGGCCTTCTATGATTGCAACCACTCAGGCTAGCCTGAAATCACTGACAAGATATTCTCATCTAGCAATTTCAGATGAAGAGAATAATCAGGTACTGTGCTAAAAGTGCTGCAATAGAGCAGGACTTGTCTCTAGTCCAGCTAAAAGGTTAACACATTTTTAGCAGTGAAATTGAGTTGTTTTATATACTTTGTTTGATATGATGTCATGCACAGACATTTAGAATTATAACCATTGGGAACTCTGTAAAGAGCAATCGTTGTGTAACTCTCTTCGTGTGTTAGTCTTGCACAGCTTGTTAACTCTAGCAAGAAAAAAATATTGCTTACTGCAACCTCCAGCAATAACAGTAACTTTTAAACTGATCCTAATATGACACATTTTACCTTTTTAGTGAAGTTTGAACCCAGTTACCTTAAAGATTCTTATGGATTGTGTTATGCTATTTAATGCTAATTCAATGGTGCATTTATCTATGTTCAAGATATGGATATTCAAGATACAATTTTTTTTCCTGCATTTTCAGTTTTAGGTACTGTGGCTACTTTACAGGAGGAAAAACCTAGTTCTCAGTCTGTAGTAGTGGCTCCTGCTCAGAACATAGTCATTGCATGGAAAAACAAAATTTCAATCTGACCACAGTTAGTTCATTGTGGTCCTGATTGAAGAACATGAGCTCTAATTCCAGATGTGACTAAGGCACTATTTATCATCTTGGACAAGCTGCTAATTTCTTGCACTAATTTAAAAAAATCCATAAAAGTTACAATTTACCTGCTTCTGACCATTAAGTGTTTAAGGATAAGTGTTTTTTTGGTATGTTTGTTCTTTTTCTAAGAGAAGTCAACCTGAACCGGAGATGGGCTAAGACAGAGCAGAGATTGAAGGGAAAATCAAGTAATGAAATTAGAGGGATCACGAATTCCAACATCTCTTAAAGAGGTATTACAGGAACCACAGACTGGTTGAAGTTGGAAGAGGCCTCCGAACATCATCTAGTCCAACTCCATTCCTCAAGCAAGATCAGCTAGAGCAGGTTGCCCAAGACTGTTGGATTTTTAGAATCTCCAAAGATGGAGACTCCACAGCCTCTCTGGGAAATCTGTTCCAGCATTTGACCACCCTCACAGTACAGGATTTTTCTTATGCTTAAGTGAAATTTCCTGCAGTTGAATTTGTGTCAGTTGCCTCTAGTCCTGTCACCGGACACCATTGTAAAGAGCCTGGCTCCATCCTATTTACTACCTCTCATTAGGTATTTATATGCATTGATAAGATCCCCCTGAGTCTCTTCTTCAAGAGACTCTCAGTCTCCTCTCCTCATACAACAGATGTACCAAACCCTCAATCCTCTTTGTGGCCCTTAGCTGGTGTCACTCCAGTAAGCCTGTGTCTTTCTTACAGTGGGAAGCCCAGATTGGACCCAGCACTCCAGATGTGTCGTGCCAATTCTGAGTAGAGGGGAAGGATCACTGCATTCCACTTGCTGGCCTTGCTCTTCCTAAATGCAGCCTAGGATGCTGTTGGCTGCCTTTGCTGTGAGGGCACATTGCTGGCTCAAATCCTTTTTTTTTCTTTTCACTATGATCCTGAGGTCTTTTTTTGCAAAGCTGCTTTCCAACACTGCTGGTTCCAGCCTGTCCTGGGGCCAACATTGCGCCCTAGGTAAGAGGACCTTCCACTTTCACTTGTGTAACTTCATGAGATTCCCATTGGCCCATTTCTCCAGACTGTCAAGATTGTTGAAATTTGATATTATACTTCTCATTAAGATAGTAGCTACTGAATAGGATAAAATCCATGCTGGGGCTACATAGATAGGGAAACTTTATGAAAAACTTATTAATATATGCAGAAAAGTCTGTTAGGATGGAAAAGAAACAGCTAAAGAAAACAAAAACCTAACCACAGCCATGCAGCAGGTGAGGATCATCACGAACTACAAATGAATCAGAACAAGCTGCTCTGATAAATAAGTAGTATCTCTCAGAGATTCAGAAAACCCCTCAATCCAACTTCTGCTGGCCAAAGGACTGCAAGCACCAGCACGGCACACCAAAGATGAGAGAAAAATGGAAGTCCACTAATGTCTTGATCACTGAACTTCACCTATTTCAATACAGGTTACAATATGCTTGGTAGCGGACATTCAAATTACCTACAACCAATTGCTTCATGCATCCAATTAACTCTTATTTCATTATAATTGCTTTTTCCTTTAAAAATTAGCTTAGGTAAAAAGATCATGACTATACTATACTACTGATTGGTTTTGTTACTATGTTTTCAAATATGAAAGTGATTTTATTTTTCTAGAAGTGGGGTTTAGAATTCCTATGACAAAGCAAACTATAAACTTTTTCAGCACTCCTTTCTACTTTTAAGACATCACACTCAAAAAAAAAAAAGGAAAATTATAAAGAGTAAGATGCTAAAAAGAACATAAAATGAGGTATGAATATGCATGAATTCCTATAGAAGAAAATAAATTATGTAATTATGGAAAATTACATTCCTGCATCAAAGATCAGTAAACTTTCACCTAATACATAACAGCATAATTATGACAACAACTTATTTGTTTAAAGTACATAGTTTAGCAATGCGTTATTACATGGTTAATTATATGCAATCCCCTTTCAATGTGATCATTTGCTTTAAGACACACTGAATATACAGTAGTAAAGAAGCTGAACCTGTAGTGGTTTTGTCTGTCAGGCATTTGCCTTCCTGTTAAAACAACTTTATGTACACATGCATACACACACACACAAGACCTTTCCCAAATACATATATAGCTCAAAAAAAAGGTGATCTCCCTCTCTGAAATCATCTGTATTGCAGTCTTCTACATGTATCCGTTCTCCAAACTGCTCCTGGTTAAACCAATGGTTTTCACAGGTATTTTCATTCACTAGACCCCTAACTAGGGAAAAAAAATGTGCCTGCAATGGAATCACAGCCACTAAGGTACCACGTTTTATCATAATTTTCTGAGGACTTGAAGGTTATCAAGACCTACAGCTATTGTTTGAGATATAGTAGTCACATCATCATTCATGTTAAATAGTACTAATGTATCTTTTTGTTACTATTAAGTAATTTTATGTTGTTAATATAGCTGCAATGAACTATTTTCTAGTTTCTCTTAAAAATACAATTTGACACATTCACTAGTTACAAAACATTAAAGTGCAAATACATTTTTCTTACAGTGTAATGACTGAGGGTGCTGTACAATTTGCTATGCACTATTGTTCCTCAGTTCATAAACTCACACAGATAACTTTTAAAACCAAGCTGAACAGTAAAATTTGGACTCAGTCCACACAGAAGAGAAATGAAAGATTTAGTCTACATTTGAATAGAAGAAAAGTTTGAGTTTCAGCCATGCTCTTTTTACAACAGCAGCTCTCCAAATCTCTGCTAAGCATGGACATTCTCCTAGTGGCACCAGCTGTATATTCTAAAGGATCATAAAAATGTACCATAGTTTTCAGGTGATCATGGTTATAAATTTTGAATGTAAGCATTCAAAATCTGACTCTACCATATACACATTCTTCACGTACTTCCAGACTCAAACCACATTTTTTAATCCTCAGCTATACTTCAGAACAGTTACCATTTTAACATCTACTTCTGTCTTTAAAATGCTACATTTATTTTAGGATTTGTCTCACAACTATTTCTTAATTACTGAGATAACAGATTGACCTTGTATTTTAATATACATTTCTATATCTGTTAACCATTACTATATGCTTAGTATATGTTCACATATTGCAAATGAATCTAAAATTGCACCTGATACATTTCTTATTTTATTACATGACAAATGTAAGACTGCAAATAATTCTGAAGCTGAAATTAGTAGTCATAGTAATAGTAGTAGTAACTCAGTTTTGGACAGGTTATTTTTAGCTACGTACTTGCTCAGTCCCTTCACTACAGATTTCTTACACCTCCTGAGTGCTTAGAAGTGTAAATAATTTTTTTTTCTCTGCCTGTAGCATTATATTTGTGTTTAAATATAACAGAAGTTATTTCAATCTATTTAGTTTGCCTCACACTTTCCAACACAAAGAATTCCTGTGATTTCTTCCAAGACGCTGTGTCTCTTCCATTTTATGCAAAATTTGAAAAGAGCTGTAGGGTCAAAGCAGTGCTGTTCTTTTGTTCAGACTGCATTTGGGCTCTTGAAAATTTACTTCTTTCCCTTACACTAGTAATATTTTTTTGGCCAAATACCAGACAAAAATGAATAGTGACATTCTAAAACAGTAGTGTTATACTTTCAGAGCAGAAGTGGTGGCAATAATAGCACACCAGATGCTGCACTGGAAGCTTTTTTAAGACAGCTTTAGGGATTTAGGGAAATGAAGAAAAAATACAGGCTGGGACCTCTGAAAAGTGGCACAAATTCATAGAATCTCCTTGGTTTGAGGTCTGTTTTCCTAAAAGAGTTAGGAAGATCATAGTGCTTATATAATATAGGAAAAGATAATTGTGTTATAAACAACAATCCAGAAGAGTTATCCAGCACTAAGAGACATGTATACATCTTCCTAATTCATTTCTCTTGTTAGATTTTTATAACATACACTCTCTTCTTTCAGTCAAGTTAATCAACTCTTCTGAATTATGCTTTGAACAGTCATGTATGACATCTACCATGCTATATTTTGAAAGCCACCATGCTCTAAAATGCATTTTGATCTTAGGTTTAGACCACGAAAACAGCTTATTTGGAGCCTGGCTGGCTTACATGGCAAGCAGTGAACAGTTTGCAGAGGATACTGTGCTAAAAGTGTCACTTTTTAAAAATAATATTGAAGCAGTTCTTTACAAACATGGCACTTGTCCAAAGCACATATGGAACATTAAATATAACCATAAAATTTTATGTACCAGATTTGACCAAGGTCTTGAGCTCTAATTTATATTTTCTCTGTTTTGCTGGAAGACTAGCTGCATTTGATGATAAAGCTACTTCATAAGGACTCTGTTCTCCTAACATTTACACATCACACATCTGGACTTGGAAAAGGATTCTGAGTAAGAGAGCCAACTAATGCAGACCTTGTTTACATTATGTGCCATTACTCTTGTGTCATGAATCTCCCTGGGATATTAGAATGTGCTGAAGACACTCAAAGAACATGTACTCCAAATAAAAGTGCAAAAGCCTGGGTGTTCCTGCCACTATCAATAAGCTCGGTACACATGAACATGTAAAAAAATTAATGATATTTGTATTCTTCAGTAATATTGCATTTCATTTTTATTAATTATTTGTATGCAATTAGAGCTGCCCTCAGTGTCTGAAGATCTCTGTTTGGATTGTTTTTCTCTCACAACTCGCCCACTGCAGCCAAGGGAACTAAATGATGGCAGTTGCAACACTCAATTCAATTACATAAACACATCTTCCTTGCCAGATTCCCCTGCGGTGTTCTCATTTCATGAAATAAGTCTCTAGCATTTATTAATGTACTGTACCAGCAAGTCTCTTTCCATGTGATAAAAAATTAGGTCCTCTGCTCCTAGAAGTGGAGCAGCACGTGTGTGAGTATCACACACATGGAATCCACCCCAGACCAGGTAGCTGCACCAGCAAAACGGCAGAATACAATATTTGAGTAACTACAGAACAGGAACTGGATGTCAGATTTTAGTATGAGAAAGACAGCCTTAATACAGAAACGTGGGGCAGATTTATTCTTAAGTCATATTGCAAGTTATTCCAGTGCCAACAAACGTGAGTGTACGTTATATCTTAAACCATATACAAGATGCATGTGCTTCCACATTGAGTGTATTTGCCAGTAAAGATAAAATACAGTCTGGCAAGACTATTTCTGTAGGTGTAAATGGAGTTATACTTTTTAACATCACAGCTGGAACAAACACACTCTTGACTATGAAAGCAGTATGTAGTAAAAGTGGAGAGATATAGACAGAGTGACCTAATCTATGTCAGCTGATCAGCTGCAGAGGGAGAGGGGGCTTCCTGGACAAAGTTTACCACCACACCTGCCCATCAGTGCGAAGCTGGGTGGTCACCATCCTTGCTGGAGCTTACCCTTACCATGGATAGGTCATTGATGAAGAGTATCTAGTAAATTGTATAGGGACTAGTACCTGTATGTCTATGCAAAGGTCAGAGACAATATAAGTCTTTGGAGATGTTTATATCAGGCAGTGGAACATCACAGAGATCTCAGAACTACTGCCCTGAGCTGGTAATTCACACAGTCACACATCTTAAGGTACTCCTGGAGCACAGCACTCACACCAGAAAGTTGAATCGTTTAGGTTTGCAGGTCACCTGTCCAGTCACATCCTGTCAGTTCAAATGTCTTTGATTGATGAGTACACCTATGCTCTTAAAGGATTACTACCGAATTCTACTTGCTGCCTAGATAAAATTACCGAGGGTTTTTTTTCTGAAAAAGAAATATAGGAGAACAGAGAGAACCTAAATAAAAACTGAAGTAGTTAGAATTATGTACTAACAATTACTAACACAATGAAAGAGGCTTTTTTTTACCCTTTTACACATTTTGCAGTCAACATAGAAGCTGTGAAAAAACGCTTCCTTCTTTCTAACTTAAGACTTCATTTTTCTTTGGGGGCCTTTCATCAGATTTACAGAGTCTAAATGGTGGCATTGCTACATAAATCTTGAATCTGAACCACTCAGTCTCCACCTTCAGCTCAAGGATGTAGGGAGTCAAACTTCCCAGCTAAAGTAATTTCCTAACTCTTCCCTACAACTCATATAGATAAACTTAACATGTAATAGCACCATTTCCACTTCCCTATCCAGTGAGATTCCTTCTTTGTGGGCACAATTCTGACACCGTGCAATGTGAGGAAGAGTAGATCAACCATTACATGAAAGTAGATCAATTTTACTTTTGCATCCTCACATGGAATTGCTAACGGCTGGCTTCATGTGTTGACATGTTTGTTCAATAATTCATGTGCCCTGCTTCTCCTCAGGTAAACACATTTTCAAAGTAAGTTAAACAAGAGCAAACTACTCTTGTTCCAGCATAAGATTGTCCACAAATGGACAGAATATAAATCTGAGTTAAAGCTGTTATGCTTAAAATAGTGTGCTATCTCAGTTCAGATAAATTTTCCTGTGTACACAAGTCTTTATTAAAGGAGAATGACTGAAATGGTGGATTAAGCCTACAGTCCCGCAAACTGCTCTTCTTCAAATACCTGTATTCACAATTGTTAGATGTATTCAGGTTATCTCACACTGCCTACACATGAGAAAACATAACTCAGCTATAAGAAGGAGAATAGACCTGTGGTAAAAGAGTTTTCACCTTTTCCTTGCCCACTGTCACAAGTCACTTCATGGTAGATTGCCACCACTGCCCTAGTGTTTAATGCTGATTTGGGTAACCTAGTACTTTGCTTCTCAATTCTATTGGTGTTAGTCAGCTGCACCCCAAGGTATAGGAAGTCACTACCTAGATTCTTCATAAATTTGCCATTTCTAAAGAAGAAGAAGCAGCAGGGAAAAAAACATACTACTTTTTGTGATGTTATTTTAGATAACATCAATGAGCTGTAAATAGCCAAAAGATGTTTTTGTTTATGAATTCACTCTTAAAATCAGACAAAATATCTTCCAGAATACCACACATTATTTTCCTGGAATATTGCACGTAAGTACCAATATTCCACAGAATACTAAAGGTTAAGTTTATACTAGTGGACTCTGCTGATAAAAGCCAGTGAAGCTCTTCTTTCAGCTTAGTTGCAAAGGATTTACAATACGAGGGATGCTAGTGACCTGAGATTCACTTGCACCAATTGCTTTACATCATAAAATGTTCTGTAAATCAATGTGTTACTGTTTGTTTAGAGAAGTGTGTGATGCTCTCAACTTCTACTTGCAGTACTTGTACAGAAAATAATCACAGTTCAGGTGGCACATGGGTATTTTGTATTTCAGAACTAGCAAAGAAATCTGGTGACATGGTCATTGCTATGGTAACTATACTTTTATAGTGAACACTGAAGTAAATAGGCATATAAAACATGTATAAGTTGTCACTACGTAAGTTACTGCTACCTTGAAGCTGCAATAATTTGCTTCCTTTAAAATCATTAAATCAAGCCATAAATACTTGGTATCTTGCAATGTCCTATTATTTCAGTAAGATGACAAGGCTCCTTTTACATAATGTAGTGCAAACACATGAGCAGATTGATTTATCAAGAAAGGAACTTTTTTGAGAAGTAATTTATTAGCCTGTAAGTAGCAAAGTATGAACAGGCTTCTGGCCTGCATGAAGGAAACCACTACCAGGCTCTGATGCACTGAAGCAAGGTTGAGCTGTTGTGGAAAGTTTGAAAGCTAAGGCACTTTCTCCATCTCTGGGAAATACAGAGCCATTTTCAGGCAGAGAGCTCCATCTGATCTTCTCAAGTGTTCCCCTTATTCTCTGCCTCCTCCTTTCAAATAATCCACCAATGGCTGATATGTAGAACTAGAAAAGAACAGGCTGGACCCTGCCTCATTAGCAGACAGCAGTAATGTGCAGAAAGAGCTTTTGGTCTCCTTTCGTGCTTTATTCTTCATCATAATGTTTGGCTTAAAGAAGGTCCTCCTTTTGTCCCAGATGAGAAATTTAACACAATTGTTAGGTCTTTCATAGACAAACTTGTTTTTGAACAGTTAAATGCAAGCTTAACACAAGCTTCTCACACATAGTGATGATGAACTGATAACTCAGAGAAGGAAAGCACAGATGTGTTCCAATCTAAACAAGAACTGTAAACCTGCTGAGAAGATAACTGAAGGGACTTGTCTAACCATGGCGCAAAATGAAGGCAGGCACTGATGGGTCAAATGAATCCTGGAGGCACTGCTGAGGCAGAAGAATAACGAGGAGGTGATTGGGCACAATCAACATGGCTTCACCAAGGGCAAATCATGCCTGACAAACCTGGCGGCCTTCTATGAAAAGGTCACAACATTAATAGACAAGGGTAGAGCAACTGACGTCATTTACCTGGACCTGAGCAAAACCTTTGACACTGTCCTGCACGACATCCTGGTCTCCAAGCTGGTAAAATATGGGTTCGACGGATGGACAACTCAGTGGGTAAAGAACTGGCTTGATGGCCGCACCCAAAGAGTGGCTGTCAATGGGTCCATGTCCAAGTGGAGGCCAGTGACAAGTGGAGTCCCTCAGGGATCAGTACTGGGACCGGTCTTGTTTAACATCTTTGTTGGCGACATGGACAGTGGCATTGAGGGCACCCTCAGCAAGTTTGCCGACGACACCAAACTGTATGGTGTGGTCGACACGCTGGAGGGAAGGGATGCCATCCAGAGGGACCTTGACAGGCTGGAGAGGTGGGCCCATGCCAACCTCATGAAGTTCAACAAGACCAAGTGCAAGGTCCTGCATCTGGGTCGAGGCAATCCCAAGCACAGATATAGGCTGGGCAGTGACTGGATTGAGAGCAGCCCTGAAGAAAAGGACTTGGGGGTACTCGTGGATGAGAAGCTCAACATGAGTCGTCAGTGTACACTTGCAGCCCAGAAAGCCAATCGTATCCTGGGCTGCATCAAGAGAGGTGTGATCAGCAGGTCAAGGGAGGTGATTCTGACCCTCTACTCCACCCTTGTGAGACCCCACCTTGAGTACTGTGTCCAGTTCTGGAGTCCCTGTTACAAGAAAGATATGGACGTGCTGGAACGTGTCCAGAGAAAGGCCACGAGGATGATCAGAGGACTGGAGCACCTCTCCTACGAGGATAGACTGAGAGAGTTGGGGTTGTTCAGTCTGGAGAAGAGAAGGCTCCGAAGGGACCTTATTGTGGCCTTCCAGTATCTTAAGGGGGCCTACAAGAAAGCTGGGGAGGGACTTTTTAGGATGTCAGGTAGTGGTAGGACTAGGGCAAATGGGTCAAAACTAGAGGTGGGTAGATTCAGATTAGACGTTAGGAAGAAGTTCTTCACCATGAGGGTGGTGAGACACTGGAACAGGTTACCCAGAGAGGGGGTGGAAGCCCCATCCCTGGAAATTTTTAAGGCCAGGCTGGATGGGGCTCTGAGTAACCTGATTTAGTGGGAGGTGTCCCTGCCCATGGCTGGGGGGTTGGAACTAGATGACCTTTGAGGTCCCTTCCAACCCTGATGATTCTATGATTCTATGATCCCTTGAGATTGTGTCCTTGGGTTAGATTACACATATGGCTTGGAAGTCTTATGTTTCTGAAAGAAAGGGGATAGTGTTTTGTGACAGCTGCATTACATCATCATACCAAATGCATTAAGATGGTTGTGGAGACTGGAAGGCCTAGATAATTATCACTGATGAAGAAGGTACACCTAAACAATTCTTTCATAAAGCATATACCAATATGCGTTCAGTGACTGGATGAATGTTAGGAGATGTCTTTTTAAACTAGAGAATCCAGCTGCTGCAAGAAAGAAAAAGGTAGTAATTACATTTTATATTTGAGGAGAAAGCATCCACCTAATGGAGAAAGTGTCACTGTATCATTGATGTTCTGGTCATGTCTCTAACACCAATATCAAGTTCTGTTTTTCATTTGAAGCAGAGATTTGACCTCTGTTTTTTAATGAGAAATATTGTGTCAAGACCTTGCATGCTTTGAATATACTTAGTGAAAGCATACAAGGACTTTATTTATAAATCCATTGGCAAATAGGTCCTTTACCACAGATAGCAACATTGGCTGTATCCCCAATGATTTAACAAACACATCATAAGTAATTATCATTTGAAATTTGACATTCAGGCTATATTCGCAGATGAAAATTATAAGAAACTATTGATGATTATTTTCTCTAATTATATCTAGAGTTACTACAGCAGTGCAGGTAGCTCTAATATGGTCTTACTAAAATACTAGTTACTTGTGAGTCCTTGTCTAATGATTTTATAGATTCTAACAATTTAGCAGTGGGGGAGAAGATCAAGGACTGTATTTTGGTTTCTTACTTCTATATTGGCTGTCTCAAATTATATCCCTGTACATTTAAAAATCATGTGGTCACACCCCCTTGAGACTTTTCTTTAAATTATCTCCCATGTCTCTGCTGCCTTAGCTGCACTGCACAAAAGGAACCTGAGACAGAAGCTACAAGCTTGAAAAGGGGGAGAACAGGGAACAAGATCTCCATCTTCCACTCAGACTGTAATGTGCAACTTCACATGAATGTAACACTGCAAATCACCACCTTAAGGGTCTGCTTCATTGGTAATGCTCTCATTTCATTATGCTGTCTCTACTGATATAAAATATATACAAGTATAGGTTAACAAGTTGGTGTACTGTGGCTGTTTTTCTTATGCTCTGTTACATTTGTAAATCTGTTCTTAAGAGTCAACATCAATACAAAATGATTTATGGTTGATACTACTTGAAAGAGACAGAGTTTTGCATGGCTGTGTAATCCTTGGGTTTCTTGTTTGGAGTCAATGTATGACACTTTGAAAAAACCCTAATAATAGTAATAAACCAGGACTAAAATTTATGTTAGGTCAACATAGAGTTAAAATCATGGTATGAACCAATAACTTCAGTATTAAAATCTGCTATTATGCTGTAAGAATTCTGAAATCTGTAAGCATGAATATAAACTCAGGAAACTAGAGGTTAAGTTTATGGAAAAAAAATCCAATCGTATTAAGATAAAAGACAGACAAGCAAGTTACTCATATGTTAAGTCCTACCTGTCATGATACTATGAAAGAAAACACACATGAAAAAAGTCCAGTGTCCTGAAAACATAAATCCCAGATAATCCAGTACCAGAAACACTTGCATTACTAGCCTGCAGATTGATCATTTGAGTAATGTGTCCATCCTGAGACAGCTTTTCTAAGAAATCATTATATGTTCTTTCTTTCTTGCCTATCTCCTGCCCTTATTATTACAGAAGTTAACTTTGTGGAAGGTGTCTGGAGTACTATACACTGTATAAAACAGAGTAAGAGGCATGTCCGGTCCTCAGAAACTTACATTTTAAACAGAGATAACAAACTATTAAGTAAAATATTAACTCATATCAATGGTTATTACATAGTTTTACTGCAGAGTACCCTATCATTACTATTCTCAATAGTAGGACTGAAAGGACTGTGATACAGCTCTTTCATGGTTCTTTCATACTGACAGAGGACTAAGTTAACAAAGAGCAACCTACTTCTCACAAATATTGCAATACACAATCCCTGCTGCCACATTAAAGACTAATGTGACAATACAAGGAAGCCCAACCTCCTTTCTCTTCACTCTCCTGCATAAGACTTAGACATAGTACAGTTAATAATTAATATGCATTCTTAGCCCATAATCTTTTATTCTGTTCTGCTAGAACTCAACAGTTGTTTTAAAACATGGAGATTACTATTATAAGTTCCTGGAAGTATTCATGCAGAAAGCTGAAAAGATTGACAGTGAATTTTTTTACTTATATAGCAAAGACTAATTCGTATTTTATGCTGTTTCAGCAGTCTTTGACTGTTTTCTTCAAAATCACTGGCTCAGTGGCACCATATGGAGCATGTTGAACTTAAGATACCAAGAATGTGTCCAAGATATATCTCACTCCAGTGTGTTAAAACATTCCACCCTGCAGCTGTCATTATAGGAATATAATTCATACCCTAAAGTTTAAAGAAAAGCAGTGTAGCTTACTATGCTTACAAAAATACAAGATTTTTTTGGTTCCAAGTAACGGTCAGTAAATTAAGAACAGTTAATCTTAAATGCTGCCTTACTAAATATTTAAAAATTTAACTGATCATGAACTGCTTTAATTCTGCATGATATTTAAGACACAAAACAAACAAAACAACCATGCAAAATTACTAAAATAATGAA
The DNA here is from genome assembly GCA_013401335.1 of Brachypteracias leptosomus. NCBI lineage: Eukaryota > Metazoa > Chordata > Aves > Coraciiformes > Brachypteraciidae > Brachypteracias > Brachypteracias leptosomus. The sequence continues at coordinate 88,612 of VYZX01013909.1, read as the reverse complement.
TAGTGAAGGAACTTACCTATCTAGACTTAGTATACGCCATATATCTAGACTTAGTATACGCTATCATCACTTTTTCTTTTCCATTGATTGCACTTCTTTTAAAAATTGATATATGAGATTACAGGGCAAAAAACTCAGCTACCTTTTTGGTAACGACACTGAGCAAGTGTATGATTATTATTATGACATTTCATCTCTTTCTGGTCATTACTTCTCCAGTTTTCTGTTTGTTATCTCTGTTTAAAATGTAAGTTTCTGAGGACCGGACATGCCTCTTACTCTGTTTTATACAGTGTATAGTACTCCAGACACCTTCCACAAAGTTAACTTCTGTAATAATAAGGGCAGGAGATAGGCAAGAAAGAAAGAACATATAATGATTTCTTAGAAAAGCTGTCTCAGGATGGACACATTACTCAAATGATCAATTTGTAAGCTAGTAATGTAAGCTGCCTTAGAACAGGATCCACAAAACCATGTTAAGATGCCAACCCACCATATTCTATGTATGACACGTTTCAGAGGAAAACTGTTTTAGAGAATTAAAAAATTTTACTGACACAATTTTTCATATGCCTTTGTAAAGTCAGGAAGTTGTATGAGGCTCAGGGGAAAATGTTTCAGAACGCTCCTAAGGTTATCCCATAATAGCTTATTGATAAATGGTAAAATCATATGTATGGCTTAATATCCTGGAGGCCTTCAAGGGCAAGCAGTAAGTTCTGTCTGTCTTGCTGGCAAGCTGGGGATATCCCCTCTACAATATTGTTAATCTTCCATTTACAGCCATCCAAGGACCAGAGATATTGATGCAAGCCTGAACACTGGATGCCTTATGTCCCTAGCCAGTACCACATTAGGGAGGCATTTCATATTTGCAGGAAGATTACTGGGAGCAGGAACATAGCAACGGTTTTCAAGGGGTGGTTTATTACAGAAGGATGGTTAGCTGGGGTAGTTCAGAGCATAGAAGCCGGCTCTGTTGCGGGAGAACAGTAACTATGCTCAGTAGTAAGTACTACGGAAGACCTTGTTATACTTTCCGCATAGCTGAGACACGCAACATAAGGCCCATAGAAGTTTTTGTAAAATGTGCACAGTTAAACCAAATTTGCACTCCACACTTGCGTACGATGTGCTTGATTCCAGAAAAATGGAATGCAAGAAATATATAAGAAAAAACGAATATAGTAAAGGCAATGTTATGAAAAGGTAAGCATCATAACTTGTTATGATCTTGATTTAAACTAGTAACAAAGTTTGGACAGATTAGTATAGACAAAATTAGCTACATGTCAAACAGCTTGCAGGATGAGTTGGATATATTTCAATTATACTTTTTTGAATTTTATCTACATGACGTATGATTTTTCTTACTCATACAAGGATTTATTGCAAGAAGTCTTTTAACAGATGAACAAAACAGTAGCACTGAAAAAAGTTGTTCAATTCTAATAAAAATAAAATTTTAAAAATAATTAGAAAACTTTCCACATGTTGTATGAACTGTAAAATGAGAGAGTTCTAATTATCTGGCTAATCTTTTCTTGAAAGAAGTATCTTTGCTCAAAGACCACAGGACTGACCATAATAGATCAGATCAGCAATCTAGTCCAGAACCTTGTCTTTGAAAAACTGAAGGAAGCAAAGTTTATGTAGAGTTTCCTTTAAACTCCCATTAAAGTGTTGGCTTTACCCTAAGAATTAAATGTTAAAAGATATTTACTGTGGATTGCCATATTGTCTAATTATCTAATTCTTCCCATCCACCTAACACTCAAGATCATTACTGTATCATTGAATGTAATAGATTTTGAAATAGTCCAGTTAGAGGGTTTGCTTTGTTTCATTACATGAGATACTATTCTAAAAATTGTTACTGTGAACAACAGCCACAAGAAAGAATGTCTGCATAATTTACTCCTGAATTAAGCATCTTCCTGGTGTGATAACATTCCTCATTAACCTATTACATATTCTCCTCTCACTCTAGATCTATCCAAATGCCCTCCAAAGCAACCAACTTTTTCAATTTACGTTGCAGTATTCTATAAAGTGCACTTTAAAGTTCCAAGTAACAAGAAAGAGAAACTTATTTAAGAACAGTAGAGGTGACAGTTCGTTAAAAAGAGATAGCTGACATTTAACTTCCTGAAAAAACCAACTCCAATGGAAGAGGTGCAATATAAATAGGTGTGCATTGAATTAAGTCTGTTATAAGGAAGACATCCCCCTCCAGTACTTAATATCTTTACCACAAATGAAAAGATAACCTAGAGATAACTTAAATCGTCATTTCCATGCCTGCTTAAAAATTCTCCCAAGAACACAGGTGAAGATGATGTTAAAACACTAAGCATTTTGATCTCTATTTTAGCCTGCTCTACCTGAAATACATACATACATCACTCACCCTGGGACACAAAGTTCTTGTTTGAAATATGAAAGAATCCCATCTGCAAGTGAAGTTAATATGGACTCCTGAAACTCATGGTTTCCATGGTGTAGTGGGTCTGTCTGAGCCACTGCGAAGTAGAGAGTAACAGCTTTGTTGCTTTTGCTTCGTGTGCGCGTGACCTTGTTTTCTCTGCTGTTTATTAAAACTGCTTCTTATCATAACCCACGGGTTCTTCTTTTCCATCTTACTCTCTCCCCGCTTGCCTTGCTGACGAAGGTTTGGGGGGTGGGGGGGGGGGGGATAGAGGAACTAGGAGTGGGCACCGGGCACCCAGCCAGGGTAAACCCACCACACATGGTGTACTCTAAATAATGGGTCCACCTCCCGTCAGTGCTATCTCATACATGTATCCACTCACCTCTCAGATAATACATATTCAGAGACAGGCTACAATTGGCCAGCATGAGGCTATGTATTTCTTTAGTTCTTTTTGCCAGTTTAGATTCTAGAAGAAATGAATTTGGTTCCAGATGATGAGTGTTCTTTTTCGAGCAGTTAGACTCAGTAGTTTGACTCATTATCATAATTTGCATATACCATCCATTTGCAGCTCCATCCAAATCTGGCATTTAATTTGATGTTCAAATCAAAGGCATAGTGTTTGACAACTATATGTGCAGAATTTAAATTGACTGATCCATTTATCTGAAACTGGTACGTGTTCAAGACCACTCACAGATATATCTACTGGTCTAGTAGAAATTGCAACAAGAGGAAAAAGACATGTTCACCATAACTGCTCCAAAAAGACACATATATTAAACACGATGAATGTTAAGACTGTCTGACTGCTCATCCACATAGGTCATAAATGTTTCCAAAAACGTTAAGAAAAATCTTCAGGTGAAGTGATGGTGAAAGATACCTGTAATTCAATGAAATATTAAATGAAATATTTTTTCAAGTTCCAGGAAGGTTCTCCTTTCAGAGTAATCAGAATTGCCCCAATAACACAATTTATGGCTACAACTTGATTTCTCATGAAAATTCCAGTTCTTTCAAAAAGTATATCGCACAACCTGGAGAGGTCAATGCTATGACTAGAAGACAAAATGAAAATACCCTGTCCTCTCAGAGGAATTCCAGAGCAGAAATGCACTTCGTTAAAAGAGATCCTGAGGAGGATCTAATTCTGTGAGGTCTATTACCTGCCAGGAACCATGGATAGTAGCTTGGCCTCTAGGAATTACAAAAATAGTATCCTTCAGGACAGCCACAGAGAAAGAGAAAGAAGCATGCTGTTGACTGGCACCTGCAGACTAGCTTAGACTCAAAAGACAATAATATCAAGATGAAGAAGCAGAATGTATCAATAAAAACTTCTTCCATTGGAACGTGTACCACTTTCCTACTGCTTTCAAGTGTGTGCTCTCAAATTCTAAAGGTTTTTGCTTATTGATAAGGACAGCCCCTGGCCTTACAGAGCAGGGAGAACCAGCTGACTTCAAGTTCTAAGACTCAGGCCAGAAGCAGATGCTGATGGCCACTTCCTTTGCCATGGTGGTGAGGAGGTCCTCCTTAGCTGTGATTAGGAAGAAGAAATTTTCTGCTTATGAAACTGCTGCTGCTGAATGAAATAACTTGACGATGGTGAATATAACTGTTTGTTGAATTTCAGATGCAGAGTAGGGGGTCACCACAGTTAGAAACATAACCAAGAGACAGTTTATATATTTCAAAATTTCTACAAACCTAGCTATTAGACTGCTACAATTCTTTCCCTTAGAGGAAAGCTCCTTCACCTGGAAACTACTGTAGCATGGAAAGCAAACTGACTCATATATGCATGCTTCCCTAATGTGACTGCGTATGTTGCTGGTTTTGACATGGAATATGAGGTGTTAAATGAGGGTCTGAGGACTTAATGAGCAACATTTTGACATTGTTATTTATCACATATATGTTGGCAGTACTTTTCCTAAAGCAAAGATTTAGTGGATCACCACTTCTGTGGAGAACTAAAAAAAAACCAAAACTGTGTAGTGACTGGGAGAGATGAGTTCTGTTAACTTAGAACAAAAGCCTATGGCAAAACAATTTCTCCACATTGCCTCTTTGGGAGGTAAATATTTAAACAAGTGGTATTGTAAGGCAGAATATGATCACTAAACCTCAAAATATAGCTTAAGAAGACATTTTAATGTGGCTACAAAATTATCACCTCAAGGCTGTTATAAATGGGGTGGCTTACATTATAAATATGGCAAAGTTTTAGAGATCAATTAATACCTTTGGGAAAACCATGGATGCTTTTATGTATCTTTCAGGTATTTTAGGTATGCTGCAACTGTGTTTTTTCTACTCCTTTTCCAAGCTTCTTTCCTAACTTTTGGACAAACCTTTGAAAAGTTATTTAGAAATTAATAAAACATTTTTGCAACTTTTGCATTATGTATGACCCATTGCATATGCCTTGTAATATAACGCATGTTTAGCTTTCCTTTTAATGCAATGTATAGGAGAGACAAATTATGTTTTAATTATATAATTAATAAGTTTAATAAAATAAAATGCCCAGTATTATCACTTATGTCTCAACTCTAAATTGTAATCAAAAATTAAAATATAGATTTTAATCAATAACAGTTTAGCGGAAGTCTGTTCTAAATACCTTCAATGTATATGTCAGTGCATTGTTTATTTATACAAAGCACCTTTTCAGTAGTATTAAGGAAGCATCACTGGGTTACGTATTTATTCTTATAAAATCTACAAACAGTAGGAATCCCAGTGCCAGAAGATTATATAACTAGTTGGAAAGAAGAGAGGGTTCAAATGCCTAGTTTTGTTCTTCTTTGTTGAAGAAAGTCAAAAAAATGAAACTACTTAATAGATTTGTAATAAGATGTGAAACTCTCTTGACAGAATAAAAACATTATTTGAGCTATATAAGCAGGATGAAGGAAGGTGTTGATAGAGAATGATAACATGAGAAAAGAAACAAGGTTCAAACTGTAGTTTTGAAAAATAGTGCTATGTAATAGTACAGAAAAATGTTAATGTAATAAAGATATTGCCAATTCTATTCCAAAACCCTCAAACTATGTTTTTAAGATTATTTCCTTATTACAGTTTTAAAAATAAAAATCAAAAGTTGATCTAATGCAGTTTCAACTTACTTTTGTATAACTACACATTTGGATTTTGTACATATTTTTCTTAATCAACTTCAGTATTAAAACAACTACTTAAACATTTGTACTTATACAGGCTGAAAACCACACCTACTTTTAGTCTCTGCATTTATTATTTGCATATTATATTGCATATTTTCTTGAAAAATTTAAAGCAGTTTAGAGCAGCCACCAGATCTCTCTATATGAGCACAGTGTTTTCAACGTCATCACAAACTTACTACTGGCTCCTTGACTATCCTTCCTTTCTCTTTCAAGAACCCTTTGTTCAGACTCAGATTTATAAACACAGGAAACATCAATACATTATCCTTAGGCAAATACAAGCTCTTTTACATAAAAACCTCTGTCCAAGAACTTTACTGCTAATACCTGAACTTATCCATGCATAATAACTTTTGACTAAATACCTGCAGATAAAATTGAGTGGCTGCATATATAACATAAGTCAGGATTATAAAGGATATTGCTGTAAATATTATACAACAGGAATAAAATCCGTAAGTCAGATAAGGCCTTCAATTGTATTTCTTTGATACATTGATCGGTGTATATATATATATGTATATAACAATATAGACCGGTTAGATCAGATGAAACAGAAAGGTTATCAGGCTTTCTCTTTCAAAGTCCTCTATACCACTATGTATTACCCTCTCATCAGATCTAGTGATTGCGTTGCCTGGGAAAGCTGGACCAGCTCAGTAATTCAACAGTAATCTAGCCCACAGAACTCACTCTTGCTATGGACATAAAATTGCTAAATCTGACTAAAAGGGGCAGATGAGACTGTGTGATAAGGGCAGGTGAGAGACGTCCACATTAGCTCACATTTAGATGTTAGTTATCCACGGGGATAACATGACACTGCAGCCTTACAATTCACCGTAAGGACTATAACATGGGGAAAATGCCTAGTATATGTTGGCATAAAAGGCTTTAGCATGATTTAACAACGCTCTGAATCAGAAACTGGTTACATCTGCCCCAACAGGGCTTGAAATGTGGAGTCATTGAAAAGACCTTAGCTGGATTGGGGGGAAAAAAAAGAACTTTATTGAAAAATATGTATTTTAGCTGCATTGTTATCTGCAAATATCTCTGTGAAATTGAATTGTTCTGGATTCAGACTGATTTAAAGAAGTTTTTGTGAACATTTCTGCCTTCGTTCTTCCAGTTCTTATGAGCTGTATAACTAAATTTTTTTGCAACTCTTACATGACATATTTGCATTATGTATTACATGTTTTTGCCCTAGTACTCTGATTATTGAAAATCCATATGCAGTTTTGCTTTTAAAAGGCTTTCAGAAACATATATACACATGTGTATATATATATATATATAACCCTGAAAACTGAACACCAAATTCTGCAGATCTTTTCCTCCAGACAGGTAAGTTTTTTCCTAAATGTATTCAGTGGCTGACAACATTTCAGGACACTAACTGAAGAAAAAAGTTAGAACCTGATTTAGCTTGTTTCTGGCTATGCTCTTGCTGTATGACCTTGTGCAAATAACCTCTCACTTGTCCACCTGTAAAACAGAGACAAGACTACACACCCATCGTATTGGTTTATTCTGAGCTTTAATGCTTATGAAGTGTTATGAGACGCTCTGGGAAGTGCTACGAAGTGAAAAGGGTTATCAAACATTGTCAGTAAAACACAAGCTGCTGAAACACAGTCAAATCTGCATTCCCTTCTCACAGAACATGTTCTGTCTTGTGCTGTGCTCTCTCCAGTATTCATGATCTTAAAAGTATCTCAACATTACATAGCACAAGGAAGGATAAACATCCCTAAACGTTCTGAGAGACTACCAGAAAATATTTTTAGTTTTAAGAATTGAAGCCTCTTGGAAAGTATAAGCTTCTCTTCTAAATACCTGCTTGTTTTCCGTAACAGGAAAAAAGAAAGCCATTTTCAAGATGGGATTCCTAAATTGCTTAAATAGCTAGACATTAGTTGAAAGTAGCACTAAATATAAATTTAAATACTTGGCTCTCAATTTTCTTTTCATTCATAATGTACTAGGTAAACTAGAGTAAAATAATTACTTTCTTATTACTCATGAATTTCAGTGTAGCAGCTGAGACAATGTAGATAAATAAGATGATTAATTGAAACAGAATGAATCACAACAAAATATGTTGTTGTATAAGGTATGATTAACTCCACAGTGATTCATATCATTTCAGATAACAGGGCTTTTATCAAAGACGGCTGCAAGGTTGGGAAATGATTTAAAAGCATTTTATCTTAGAGAGCCACTGCAGTTCACAAGGGAGAGGAAAAAAGAAAAAAAAAAAAAGAGAAGAGAGGGAGAAGCAGATTCAGTGTCTGCCTTGGGCTATTTTAGCATCCTTCCCACAGCACATCTTTACAACATGCCACTGACATTATCAACCTCCCTTGTGCTAGAAACCCTCTCATTTTTCAGTTGGCCACAATTTATTAGATATTCCAATACTGAAAAAGTTAATTCTATGAATTAGGCAGCAATATTACAATGCCCTAGATTTCCTATAACTGAAAACACAGTATCTGGATGAGGAAATAAGTGTCAAAATTCTACAAAGACATCGAAGAAAAAAAATAATTATTTTTTCCTCCATTCAGAATTACAATTTTTAACTCCCTGGCTCCCTCTAAACACTTTGCAGAAATCTTATTCCTTCACGAAAAGAAATTGCTGTTTACTGCACTTTAGAAAAACAAACACCAGCAGAAGCTGACCTTAAAAATCTCTACCTGTTAAAATAGAAGAGAGGATGAGATGTCTCCTTACAAAAAATTTTTCCCATGTGTATTTAATAAACCAGGTCAGAATATCTGACTACAATTTTTAACTGAACCGCAGACTCCCTGTAGGGGACTGTGCAAACCTCAGTCTCTCACTCAGCCTACGAAATGAAGATAATTACCCTCCCTCACCTGTGGGGCAAGTTTCTGAGAACTTCTGGAAGCATAATGAAAAGGAAAATACTGGCATATAAATTGACATGCAAAACACTGACACCCATCTTAATTTCATTTAAGATGATTAATGTTTCTGAAAACTTAATTCAAAATGAATGAAGATGTAGAAGCTGAAAGTAAAGGCTGAATTCATATGGAAGATAGCTTGCAAACAATCACTAATTGAAATTAACCCCTCAATATGGACCAGTTCCAGTCAGCTAAAAAGAAAGAACCAAGGTCTCTCAAGGGTTCTTTACATAACATTCATGCAATTCAGCAGTACAGTAAAATGAGCCTCTTCAAGACACTCAGTTTCAAATATGCTCTACTATTTGCCTTCTACTAATAATTTAAAACATTTAAAAATAATTTCAAACGTTTACTTGAAAGTACTTCAAAGAGAAACAACAATTTGGTGATATTTATGGCATGACAGACACCCTTTGCTATGTTCCTTACTTTTTCACTCCATCTGATACAGAACAATAGACTGAAATATTTGTCTCACTTTCATTATTTATTGAAAGTCATACTGTATTTCCCTTCCTCCACACACTAAACTACATCTGCCACCTGATTTTCTCCTGTCGCTTACCTCTTAATTATCTCTTCAGACAATTCACCAGTGTGAAAGGACATTCAGGTAGTGTGGAAAACTAACTGCTAGGTCTGTAAACAGTAGCAATCACACTGGTGTAAATTTAGATCAGTTCAGTTATGCTATTATGAATGCACACTAGTTTAAAAAGAGTCACCATGAGGCTCATTTATCTTACAAAAGTCATTATGTCTCATTCAAGATTCTTGTGAGCTGTGGGCAGCCTCTTAAGCCTGCAGGTATCAGTCTGGTCCCAGGTGGTAATCCAGTAGAGGAAATCTGCAGGCAGGACTGAAGGCTGTTCACAGTGTCATATCTTAATGTAATATATCAAAATATGTGGAGTGAAAGTTGTTCACAAACATGGGCTATAGGTTACAGAAAGGGAACAGACCAATTTGATTGGAAATTATCATTCACCTGTAATTCCTAGTGTGCTGAACACAGGTCTATGCCAGAAAACTCAGTAGCATTTCCATTCACTCCCCTGGTTAAAAGGGCACAAAACTATAAACTGCAAGTTCAAAATCAGGGACATGTTAACCATTGTTATCAATTTTAGATTTATGGTTTTGTCTTGCCATTGAAGAGAATTTTCCATGTCATCAAAGAGACTTGCCTTTATAAAGGCTTATAAAGGTTCTTAAAGGCTGTGTCCAAACCACATGTATTTGTAGGGATGTTTGCTACCTCACTTGAAAATATTTCAAATTAAGGATGCACAATGTACCATTTTTGGTGTAATTCTAAGATGAAATTATGACAAGACACATTTGATATATTATTGCATACAGAGGCATCCATCTTTTTAAAGCTCAGGATTTGCAACTCCAGAATCACCACTTAAAGCTATTGTCATTGCTTCTTAAAACACAGAAGTCTTCCATGCAACCTTCTTTTTTTTCAGCAGATGTGCTCTCACACCAGCATCAATTTATCAGTAAGCTTGCAGAAGCATCTGTCCTTGCAGAACTTCATCTTACAAACCTGTAATTAATTTGTTCAGAGACTGGATGTTTAGAAGTAACAGCTCTTTACACTACAGAGGAAGAGGATCTAATTTTCAAGACCAATTGTTATCTTAGTTTTCTTTATTATATTTGTGCTTTAGAAAAATCCATGATTTCTCTTCTACATAAGCTCCTCAACTTCTACTCATAGGTGCACTCTATACTGCAAGCTATATTGTGTGGTTATGTTTTTTGTGGTAAAGCAATAGATGAGGAGCTCAGCATGTCTGTAATGATAAAGTTTCTAAATTCTAAAATTTCTCAGTGATGGCCTGCCTACACCTAGGAAGAGAATCCAGAAGATCATTACCACATCAAGATCTTAAATATTCCTGAGTCATGAATGACTGCCATATGCAGGGATGATTCATGTGAAAGCCTTATAGTGTCCCTTGAATTCTGAAGGCTTCCACAGAAAAGAAACTGCTATCCAGCTGCACATCACAAAATGCACAGACCGTTTCCCCTAGAAGTAGTAGATGCCATTGTAACTCACATCTTTTGGGGAGACTGGAAATTTATTTCAGATTCCCGTGCCCATTACTGATTTTGATGGGTCAATCATATTCAGAGACTTCAAGCTTTAGTCCTAACTGGGAAAGTGGAAAGAGGTCTGGGAGAGAAATATATGTAAATCTAGGCTCCTTTACTTGCCTGGTGTAATTGCTGTGCAGGAAACATTCCACAACTCTGTGTAGAGCCATAATTTTAAAAGCTTTCCCTCCTTTGACCACTCTGTTACTGAAAGTTACTTTGAGTTGTAAAATATGTATTCTAAGGTGAGCTTTTACAGATGAATTAAGCAGCAACTTGTGACAAAGCAGTTATCATCAGGAGATAATTGACCTTATTTGAGAGTTAAGCATCCTGAGGCAAAGTAGAGTGTGCTTAATCCTGGCAGGTTAATTATCCAGTGATTATGGTAGCTTGGAAGGTATTATTGCTAAGAACCATTTGCAAAATGACACTATTAAAAAAACCTTAATTTAATAAAAATTAAAAGCAATGACAATAATCAAGTTCTCCAGTCATGTATTGCTAGATAATGACTGCAGAATGGCCCTAATTGGATAGCAGCAATGAACATATAATTATTCCTATTCTGAATGTTCTGTACTAAATTTGTTATATGAAGTACAGTTAATAAGTATCAAAAATCCAAGACGAGACATTTGCCTGGTTATAAAGGGGATTTAAACAAATGATCAAAACACCAGTGGTCACTGAGCTAATGCTGAAATTGATACATGGACTAAATTGTTATCACACCATTCAGTGTTTCCACTGCAGTTAGAGTATGCTGGCATTTACATTCTAAACTAGAACATTTATTCTGAGAGGTTTATAACTTGCCCATTTTAATTACCATCTGCTTGAAACTTGAAATAACCAATCTCCATTCAGATGTAAATTTTTAAGTAGAAGATGTAATTTAAAATCACTTTGCCAATTGTTTTTAGTTTAGGAATGGCAGCAATTTGGAATTTTGCTGCTCTTGGATGTTTTTGTACTACTCAAAAAATAAACAGCTCAGTGCTCAACAATAAAATTGTATTGGTCTATAATGTGGAGTGAAGATAAACATAGGGAAGAATAAAAATCACTTCTAACAGCATTGTTTGTACTAATAAAGTAACAACTACATCACACAGTATGCCTTGCTTATATGTTAACTTACGCACTTTCAGTATATAACTAAACTAGCAAAACTGATGGAAAATGTAGCAAAAAGAAAAAGAAAACCACAGTAAATGGGCAAAAAGTTTGGTGTTGGCTAGCTGAAGTGGTTCATTGCCCATCAAGGCATAAGCACATCCTGAATGTATTTGTTGATGAAATGAATATAGGAGAGAGAACAAAAAAAAAAAAAAGGAAAAGGAAGGAAGTTACTAGAAGGTANCAAGGTAAACCCACCACAATGTCAGAATGAGCTTCTCTTGAGTTTCGCAACTACTCTTTACCACAAACCATATGCAGAGAGCAGATATACTGACAATCACAAGATACAGCAGCTACTGAAAACTAGAAGTACACCATGCCAAGAGCATGGTTTCAAGTCACACAGAAACACACGAGAATAAACCACTGCAAATAGCACTTCAACAACTCCAAAGCAGCAATGGCCATCTTATATAGCAGGAAGCACAGACTGAAAAATGACCAGGGTTTCAACTGATCAGCATAAGTAAAAACCATTAAGAGGCTGGTGCTCTGAAGTATATACATATATATATTGTACTGCCAAGTTTAAGGATGACCACTTAAGTTTAAATAGTATCTTTTGCCCTGAAAGTCACCAAAATGCTTCAGAAATTATACACAGAAAAAGCAAGGAGTCTTTCAACTTTAATACACACAACAGTCCTATGCAATTTTTATGACAGCAAGTGAATAATACCATAACAAACTGAAACGGCACGGGAAATTAAGGCAGAGTATCATTTCTAAAATTGGAATGTTGCCAGTATAGTGGATGATTGTGCAAATATACAAAGAATAACAACCTATGTTTTACTTTCTGAAAAACAGCACCTAACGAACCACTGTGATCTGAATTCTCCTAATAGGCCAATGGGGCAATATTTATAAAAAAGACCAGCAAGGTTTATTCCCAGAAGTTTCTATGAAGCCCTTCCACTCATACATTGACTAAACTTAGCATTAGTTTGTGAAATCTGACAAGATATTTTTTTGTTGAGATTATATTGCTATTAAATCAAAATATTCAGTAATATTTTTGTGAGGACTGTATTGTGAAAGACATAATAAAGATAACATTTGCCAATAGCAGCAAGATGTCTCAAAAATACTTCTGTATTGTTAACTATAGTTTAAAAGGTTTTCCATATTCTAATACATCTAAGAACATTGCCATTTTCTAAATTTCAATTTTTTTTTTTAATTCCTATATCTGTAACAATGCTAGTCCCACACTTTCCAAGGCTTTTTTAAACCTTTTTCTCCTGAGCAAACTAATAAATATTTAAGAGCACTTTCCCTAGTGGAAAAATATAAAAAAGTGGTATCACTACAATGAGTGAAATATGAATTCATTTTGTCTATTACCAGGTAGAATTTCATGCAACCTGTTTGCCAGCTGTCGCATAGCAAAGATAAGCCTTCCTTAGATGGACTGGCAGTCTATCTACCATAAAATCAGTGAGAATCAACCCTAAACCAATTAACCATTTCTCTGTTTTCTCCTTCCACTTCTCCCCAAAGAGTCATTTTCATCATAGAAAATGCTGTTAATAGCAGCATTAGGGGTATGGAAACGAGTTACAGAACCACAGCAGCTCTGCAGTAGCATGCTTTCTTCGAGGAGAAAGTTAACTTCGGGGTGAGTACATCATGCATGTGGATAGTTATTATGAAACAGCCAACACGATGGATATTTCCTCTTTTAACCTAAAGTAATTTGTTCACGTGTCTCTACACTAGAATGAGCAAGTTGTAAACGTCTAACAGGTCAAGTGACACCTTTGGCACCTACTGAGCTATCACAGTCCTGTGGCTGTGGATTTCATTTTCTAATGACACTTCACATGGTCAGCCTCTTTCCCTAAATAATAGAGACCCAGGAAGGCTCCTAGACACAGACAGCTAGGTGCAAGAAATAAAAATACTCCAACTACTTTTGTAGGACTCACCGTCTCATTTCCAAAAAGCACATCAACATAAGGCATGACTTTCATCATAGGTTCTTTGTAGAACTGGCTAATAAATGGTGCAGAAAGATTCAAGCTGAAGATCTTGTTGTTTGCAGAAGCCTGAGCAGCCACTTTTAATACTGCTTCTGGTGACACCGTCAGGAAGAATCCCTGCAAACATCCAAACAAATCAAGGTAAGTTATTCATTTTATATTAGGAACTACATGAAGTATGCTGGCTCTCCCTAACCCACCTTTGTCATACAGATGCACAGATAAAAACTGGAAAATACTGCCTTTCCATTAAGGTATTACAGAGGTGACAAAGAATCTGCATATGCTTGGAAACACAGCCCTCCAAAATTAAATGTAACTCCCTACCTACGCATTTCCTGTAGTACCCTTTCCCATAGCAGCTAAGACTAAGGTTTGTATTTTAAAAGGTAATATAATTCTGAACACCCCTTTTTAGTAATAGAGTCAGTCAGACCATGCTGCTTAATTCCAAAGTCCAGTACGATGGCTCTATATTCAGCCAGGAGATTAATGAATTCTCTTGCCTGAAAAATTACATTGTGTACTGGGTTTGCATGGCAAGGGTTTGGTAGCAAGGGAGCTACAGGGGTGGCTTCTGTGAGAAGCTGCTAGAAGATTCCCCAATGTCCATTAAAGCCAATGCCAGCCAACTCCAAGACACTGGCCGAGGCCAAGCCCATCAGTGATGGTGGCAGTGCCACTGTGATAACATATTTAAGAAAGGGAAAATGTTACTGAGCCACGGCAACTGCATCTGGAGAGAATGTGAGAGAAACTACCCTGCAGAAACCAAGGTCAGTGAAGAGGGAAGGGGAGGAGGTGCTCCAGGCACCAGAGCATCCTGTGGTGAAGACCATGGTGAGGCAGGCTGTCCATGGAGGTTAACAGTGGAGCAGATCTCCACTTGCAGCCTGTGGAGGATCCCACATTGGAGCAGGTGGGAGGTTAAAGGAGGCTGTGAGCCCTGTAGGAAGCCTGCACTGGAGCAGAATCCTGGCAGGAACTGTGGATCCATGGAGAGAGGAGTTCACACTGGAGTAGGTTTGCTGGAAGGAGTTGTGAAGCACTTAGTCTTTACAGTAATTAAACAAACTTTGTATGTTTCATTTTTATAATCCTAAAAGCAATTTTAGTAACTGTTCTCAAAACTTGGTGAATAATAGTAATTTTCAAGCATGAGCAGCAAATGTTAAATTTAAGGCACAGTAACAAACAAATTTGAGGGGGGTTTGATAAATAAAACATCATCTCAGTCCTATCTGTAACACCACCACCATGACACTCTAAAAGGTATAATAGTGAAACAGTCTTATTTTCCAGTTTTTATTAATATTATTATGTCTTCAGATCATACAATATCTGTATTTTTATCCCACATACTTCAGATAACAGAACATCTTAGGCATTCTACTCACTGGAAAAAATAATATAATGAAGAGTCTACAGATTAAAGACTACTTAGAAAGTCTTTCTATTTATTTCTCCTTACTCTACACTCTCCAATCTAACAAATAACATGACTGATTTTAAAATCTTGGCATGATTTGCTACATGACAAAAAAAGTCCAAAGGGTACAAGAATGTTTTGTATCTTATGGAGTTACTCAGTACTTTGAAGGACTGGAAACCTGTAAACATCCAAGGTTCTTTGCTATTTTTACATTCTGAAGAATTAAAATGAACAGTTTATATAACATCTCATCTTCATAGCAATCTCTACAATCTTTTAGTTTTTCATTTAATGAACAGAGCTGATTTTTTAACAACTGTTCCAAACACAAAATAAAAACCTTTCAAGGCCAGCACGTTGCCAGCTGCAGATAAATCACAGATTGCTATACAGTAAATAGTAACCTGGTCAAATAATTAGGCTTCTTACCAATTTTAGGCAGAAAGCTTCATCTGAACTAAAATACATCTGATTGTAATTTAAGGTACAGAATGCTATCCCCGTGAGATCTAACTCAGGCCTGTATCCAACTGCCTTTTCCTTGGAAAGGCAACATAAAAGTACTGAGATGCAGATAGGAGAACTTGCTTTTTAGATCCTGCAAAGGCCAGGAACTCTCAAAGGCTACAGTTCTGTCTTCTGGGTTTCCTAAAAAGCATTTCTGCCATTTAATTGCATTCTCTGAAGACTTTCTTCTATATTTTTATTCAAGTACTTATTTGGCATTAAAACATCTAGAAATTAAGCGTTGTGTGTAAGAGGACTCTTGTTAAAATTTTGCCAAGTATAACATTTCTTTGCAAAAAAAAGTTGTAGCAATACAAGAATAAGTTGTAGCAACACAATTCGCACAATAGAATTAACAAAGTGGAAAGAAAATATATAAAACCTGAACTGAACAGATCTGGGTTTGAAGAAATCTAATTAAACCCTTCTCCTTAAATATATAAATTGAGTTTGTCTCAATTTTTAGTGGAATTTCAATTACAGCTATGGTCAATATAGTTACAGAAACACAGCTTCCTAAATTTGAATTACAAGTAGATAAGCCACAAGCCACATTATTGTAGCATGCTACAATTTTGTACAGGAATGAACTCCACTAAAATAAACAGGGTTTTTTATATCTCACTGGGTTTCACAACAAAGTCACTCTGTGGCTTCTTTAGAACCACAGCTTGCATGCTCTTGCAGCTACCACTGCTTTTGGTCCAGACAGATGCATGCAAAGGAATGCCTAAGCCAACTACTCCTACCTACTCTAGCAATTAACTGTTAGCCAACATTAGCTTTGAGTGTGAGAATAAATGTTATCTTACTATCAGTGGTATAAAAGACTTTGTATTTCAGTAGTAAGATGTTCTATTTCTGCTAACAAAAAGGTTAAGAGGCCTCTCAGAAGGTATTCTCACCTACACACCTCAGTCCGCTTCTGAGAGTTTTGGGAATCTTTTTACTCTCAAAACCCAAAGATACTTAAAAACTACTGTAAGAAAAATACATGTAATAAAGGTTGAGACAGTTAATATACAGAAATTCCAACAGCCTGGGAAAATTAGGTTGCACATGAAATGAAATTACTATGTATGTATCTATCTTTGTGAAAGAATGCTGTACATACAAGGACATGATAATTGGATAGTGCAGTCAAAGAAAGTGAAAGGTAGCAATATTATACTAAGAAAACCTATTAAACATTAAAGGCTATCAGACATACTAGCAGCATGCAGTATTCCTCTGGCGTGGACTGATTGAGACCGAGTATACCAGATGCTACTGCTTCATGATGTGCCACTATTTTCTGCTGCTCAAAATGTAATGAGAGTCTCTTTTCTATGCCAGAAGGAAGGCACCTTTGTACCACAAGCCAGAGAGCAAGGCTGCACTAATACATAAGCAAGGAAAATAAGACGTCAGATTGAATTATTTATATGCACGTTTGTACGTATACATGCATAAAGCACAACTATACTTTTCTGTAAGCACTCCTGTTCAAATACAGTTCTTTGGTGGAGAAAAACATTTTCCTTGTGGAAGAAAAAGAAACAAAAAGGAAGAAATAAAAGCCCCACGTTTTTGTATTGCAGACTCATGGCTATGGGAGATAAAGTAGCTCATTTGTAACTTAAGAGCTTTCAAAACTCAATATTAAGATGCACATGACGGCAGTAGATAAAGCCAAGGGAGAATATCATGTTAATCTCACTTTTATAATATACAGGAAGTCTTTGATGCACCTTGTAAAATGTATCAGGGTACTATGAATATTGGACAGTCTTTTACACTCAAGTCTTTGTTATAGACACTAGCATTACTGGAAGGATTTGGTGGGTTTACACACAAGCAATTTGTCTTTGCAATTCTTCTCTCTCATTTTTATCACGTGCAGACCCAAAAGGTTTCTTCTGACCCACACTAAGCTCATACAGTGCTAGCTGTAGCAGATGGGAGGGTAGCAAATTAAGGGTGTCTAAAGTGTCAGCAGCACAGAATCAGAGAGTGTTGAAGGACCTCATGAAGTCAGAACACCACTGGCTTTGGCAAAAGTAATTCTGTATAAGGTATTCTGTCCAAATTGAAAGGTTTTGTCATCGTTTGTCCATAGGAAATGATGTGCTCACACTGTGTTAGTCTGGATTACATACACTTAATGTTTGCACAAGATGAATTTTTTTTTAAAAGCCAGTGAGTATTTCCTTACAGCCCAAACTGAAATCTGTGACCTAGTGTACATTTAGACAAATTCAGGCCTAGGTGATAACAAACAGCTTTGTGTAATTTTGGATTTATCCTTGTTTAATAGCACAGAAGCAATGTTTGCATAAGAACATAGAGAAATAATAAAAAATAGGATTGTTTTCAAATCTATTACCCACTAAAATATATTTCCCCTCCCTTCTTTCAAGCTCTTCCTCTTTCCTTGCCACTCCCATTTGCAAAGTGGGTTACATGAAAGTAACTTTATCATATGAGTGACAGGATTTTGAACCACGGTATTCTGAGCTGATTTTGAAATGCCATTTGGTAACAATGTAAAATCAATAAATTGCAAGTGTGAATCAAAATATTTAACTTTTGGAAACACATGTACAACAGTCTGCTGCCATTTAAGATGAATTATATTCTGTCAACATGAAGGGAACACATCATTTAATCCAAAATTATTTTATAGCAAGCATTTACATAAAAATGCAATTATGATGACATCACACTCTCATCTATCTAAAAGGGTGAAATTCCTCAGGAATACAAAAAGTTTGACAGTTAAGTAGTCACAGTCCTGATAAATACTGTGATTCAGTTAAGCCCTACAGAAATCTTCTAACTTCAAGTAGGCTGTCAGTTCCAGTAAAAAAGTGAGACTGCTAAAGTGCCAAAAGAACTTGCCCTGTTAAACAACAAACATAATCAAGTCAGGGGGTTTGGACCTGATTAAGTTTCTTATACTCTGTACACAAAGAGAATTTCGAGCCACACATTTGTGCAAAAAAGACTTCCCTCAGCTCTGCTCTGTCATCAGTCTTATCAGCTGCAGTCTAGCAGAAGTATCAGGGATTGGAAGGAGTGAAGCTGCAACACATGGCAATTCTTGGGATGGAGAATGAACCACTAGGGAAGTGCTCCAGACAGAACATAGACAAAGCTTCCAGGTGCCCTTACAATCAGAAGAGGCTGAGAGACTTTTGTCTTCTAGCCTCTGAATTGCACAGAGCACAGATTAGGCACAGTCCATGTCCCACCCACTGTGGGACAAGGCAATGAAATCATCTTCCTTCAGAACACTACCCAGAAGAAATCTTCTTGGAATATTAGAGCAAAAGCTCTTCATCTGTTTTACTACTTATGTGAGTTTAAAAGAGCAAGGAACAATTTGAAATCTATCTTTAACACCGAAGTATCTGAGCGCGATATTTGGAATGTGCAACAGTGTCAAGTTTAGAGACTTATTAACCCCACACCTCTTCCTCTGAGTTTTGAGCATGTATACTTGCAACTTGTTCCTGCTTGAAATTATTTATTAAATTATTTTCCCTACTGAGATAAGACAGAAGATCACCAAATAACAGAGACATTAAAATACTCATGATGTGAAAAAAACCTCCAGAAATTACGAACAAAACTCCATAAATTAAATAAACATGACTTTTATTAATGAAGGTGCTTGTGCTTTAAGTAATTTTTTACTTTCTCTAGGAAGGACAAAAGCTCTATATAACTGTCCACTTGGGAAGTGCTCATCCTATAAATTAGTGAAATACATTTTAATCCGTATACCTGTTCTTCATGTAATAGGTCATTTAGGAACTTTGAAAGTACCTTCACAGTATCAACTGCATTTTGAAACTGTATTTTAATCTTGTTGTGATCAGCAAGTGGTTACTTAATGAAACAAACCCTGCTGCCTTTCATCCAGTTCCTACTGGAGACAGTTGGTTTAAATCAGGAAGCAAGGACAGCAAGAATGCAACAATTTCTCTGAGTAATTGCTTTGGCTTGTTCCTGCATGCATTGTTTATTTTTATGAAAGCATTGCTTTATAACTGGAAAATGACTAAGCTGTAAACTATTGTTTTATCATTCTGAGTGGCCAGAGTTTCTGTTTTTGATAAAAACCAAGTTTCAAATACTTTTCAGTAACTTAGGAAAAAACCTAACTGTCAGTAAACGTGCTTATATTGGCTGTGACATTTTCCTCTATGATGGTGCCAACATGTCAGAAAGAGAGGATTGCTTTCAGACTTGAACAGCTTCTTTGTTGCTGAAGCGAACTCTGATTGTTGCCATATTAGTATCTATCAGATTACAACAGTAGCAGAAACCCTCCAATATTTGATATTCTATGTTAAAAAATATATATTTTATGCATATATTAGCAACTTCTTTTTAATTTTAAACAATTTGGAAATCTTTTTCAATTCTGACTGCTATTGATCAAATTAAGCACTCTCCAGGAAGTTATTCCAAGCCATATTTAGGACAAAACAATTGTGTTACTTTACTTATGAGATGTATACTTGCAGAGTGTATAAGTGAGAAGTTTAACAATGAGGTTGAGGGGTAAACAAATGTGCAAGAGAGCAGTAATATATCTAGTCTGAGTGTAGGGAAATGTCATCCCAAACAAAAAATTCTGTTTCTCTAGAAACTCCAAAATTAGTTAGGCTCATTTTGGAAAGATGAATTAAGATCCCAAGATGATGGTTTGAAATATCTCCCAAAAGTTTGCCCCTCTGTGAGGATGGAAAAAATGTCTACATTCCCTTTAAGTTCAGTATACAGTTTTACTTGAGTTTAATAAGCTCAGGGAGTGCAATATCTATTTTTATTTACACTGAATTCAGAACAAAATTTTGGAGAAAGTATTAAACATCATCTGGAAGACAGGAGCCTAGAGGTTTTATTACTTCGATTAATAATTCAACCTTTTTTGCCTCTGTTTATCCACTTGCAAAATAGTTGTAATGATAAATACACCTCCATTGGCAGAACCAGTGGGAGGTTTAATTACTTAACATTACTGAAATGACTGAAATTCTGTGTTGAAAGGTATTATAAAGTACAGGGTATTACCATCAATAAAATATAAGCTGCAAATCAAAGAAGCTATGATAAAGAGCAAGCCACTTTTCTTCTTTTCTCTTAGTATCCCAAAACCACTTTGCCACACTTTTTCTTCACTAAAAACCAACTTAATCCTTACTGAGAAAGAAACGCATCTTAAAATACTTGTTAAATTGTTGATTGAAGAAAGAAATTCTTTCTTTCACCTTTCATCCTTCTAAAATAACTCATCATCGGAATTAGGCTTGCCAAACCCATCTATTAATATAGGATAATATTGCATTTAGATCAAAATGTAGACTCAGACAAACAACCTATTGTTTAATGAAACAATAACCAGAAGTCTAAAAATTGGTAATTATATTATTTATGATGTTTGGAGCAATGAAATAATTTATTCTCTATCTTAATTTCCACAATCTTGAAGACAAGTCCAGGGTCCCTGTCCTGGCAAATAAGCATTTCAGAAAGCACAGAATAAGGTATGGTTAATTCAGGCCCTTCATCAATGTGCAATATTTGCTTTTTTAGTGTATGGCTAGTTACATTAATATAATTTGGCATGTCATTAATTATGTAAACATAAACCATATGTTGAATTCATTGAAGTTTGGTGTGTACATAATATTTACAGTATATTAGTAAATCAAGGGAATCTATGTAACTACAAATGCATAGAGATTTTCTAATTCTCTAGACAGTTAATCTTCAGTTTGAAAGCTCTATATACAAACATTTAAAACAAGCCTATTTCTTGCTTATTCAAATAGCCTTGAACAAGAAGAGAACAAATATGAGTATCTTTTTAATAAAATGTACTTTTCTCAGCACAATGGTTTATTTTATAAATACAGGTAAAACACTTCAAAGACTGAAACAATAACTGATCATTGGTTTATTAGTAGATAATCACCATTGATTGACTGGGTGTCAAAAGATCTTGTGACAATGAAGATTATTTGACATGGCTGTACAAAGTCTTGTGGAGAACCATTCCAAGCTTGCATATCAGTACTGCTTGCTTAAGAATATGGTTTTTAATATTCTATGGCATTAAAATCATAAAAATTCTTCTGCTCTGTACTTGCAAGAGACTTTCTGATTATGTGACTATGCACAAAAATATTGTGACTTTTGGAGTGGAGGGGGAAACTAATTTGGGCTTGCCCTGCTCTATTTATGAATATGAGTTCCTCTGNCAGACTCACCATGGGCAAAACAGAGCTCTGTATAGAACCACAGAAGCGTACCGTGTATTTACAAAATGTGATCTTGCTGGGGAAAAAAACTGAAAACAGAAAAACAAGGATCCAAATAACATAAATTATATCAGTAAAAACCCAGGGCAGCTCTAAAGCTTCAACAGAGATCTGAACTCATTTGGTGTGCAACAGGGCTACCCAAAGTGCAACCAGTGCACCTGAAANAAAAAAAAAAAAGAAAAAACAAATCCTCACCAACCTCTTGCTCTACACTAGTATACACTGCTACACCTGTGCTCTCAGTGTGTCAGGACTCCCAGGTGATGCAGAGGAATGCAACTGTTATNAATTAAGGTGTAAATAATTAATAAAAAAAATACCCTCTTCTACTCCCCAAGGTATTTGCTAGCTGATTTTAAACAGCCTATGTATCCTTATGATAAATCTAATTTAATGTATAAGCAGCGCTATTGCATAAAATTAAGTGCACAGTAAAGTCAAGTGCTCAGAAGAACTAAACCAGTAATTGGCAAAATAATAAAGGATGTATTTCTTTAAATTTCTGGCTTACCAACTCTAAAAGTAAGTGTGTTAACATTTCCTTATAAATAGCCCTCTACTCACAACTCTAGCCCCAGAACCACAATTCCAAAACACCTTCTTTCACAGCAAATATAACATTTATTATGAACATGCAATTAGGTCCTAATCATTTGGATTAATTACCACATCAGGGTTTACAACAAAACATTTATTGCTCACACTTCCACACATTAAAATTAATTATTTAAAAGAACATTAATATTATTGCCTGACCTTTTAATTTTCATCATATAAAGACTATTGCATGACTTTGTTTCTGAAAACACAAATAAATGAGGGTAAGGACCTATGCTAATTCTAATTATTATTAAGAA
>VYZX01013909.1:7340-52239 GCA_013401335.1 Brachypteracias leptosomus | reverse complement strand
GCGCGGAGTGATAGAGGGACTAGGAGTGGGCACCAGGCACCCAGCCAAGGTAAACCCACCACAATATAATAAATTCTTGTTAAATAAT
This sequence comes from Brachypteracias leptosomus, assembly GCA_013401335.1. NCBI lineage: Eukaryota > Metazoa > Chordata > Aves > Coraciiformes > Brachypteraciidae > Brachypteracias > Brachypteracias leptosomus. The sequence goes on along the minus strand of VYZX01013909.1, from coordinate 52,151 downwards.
TTCCTCATTATTGAATGAGTTAAAACATTCATCCACATGGGAGCTGTCCCATAATTCTTTTGTCATCTACAGCCTGAATAATGAATAGGAAAATTTACCTGAAGATGGCCCCAGTTCCCATCACTTTAAACCCCCATTTCTGATTTTTAGTCTGGGCATTAGGCCCAAACTCCTAAAAGCATGTTTGTTCAGGCCAGTAGGGAAGCTGACGCCAAGCATATAGGCAACTGATGCCCATTTTTGTACTGAAGCTGCATTACCTGAGCCTCTGTGTTACAACTGTGACTGGATGGACTCACAAGAGCTCAACTAACAATGATACAATCTCAACAGAAAAAATTCTCTTTGTACCGCACTGATGAGTAAACTCTGCTTGTACTGGTTTGAGTTAGGACAGAAGTAATTCTGTTCAGTGATTTTACTTTTCAACTAAGTCTTTAAGTAACTGCCCTTTCTGAAGTCAACAGCATATCTTTGCAGACCAACGAAGTGCTTCTAGTAGTGATAGTGCTTCATGTTTAGAGTTACTACCAAGGGCTGGTATGCAGAAAGGTTCTTGCTTATGCTTGCTCTTATGAAGACCAAGGTACGCATTGCTTGTCTACCACATTGGGGATGCAGAAAGTGAAAGGCCACACCTGCGGGGAGGAACGGCCAGGACAGGTGACCCTAAACTGACCAATGAGGGATTCCATCCCATATATGTCATATTCAGTATAAAGCTGAGGGATCACAAGAGTTAAGTAATCTTCTTCAATGGCTGGCATCCAAGGAGAAATCTGTCCATTCTGCCTTTGATTCCAATCCATGCATTCCTAAATCCAGTTCCAGAATCCAGCTGCTGAATCTGGTTCCCATCTGTCGTCAAGTCCAATCTGGAAATTCCCTCAGTGCCCGCCCACAGCTTCAGTGGTGACAGCGATGGAATTGCCATCAGGGGGGCTGAGTTCAATATTGGGTTGTACATAATTGTATATACTTCATTTTAATGTTGTTATTTTCATTAAGGCTGTTTTGGTTTTCTTTTCCAATCCGTAAGTCTCTCTCACTCATTCCCTTTCTTTTCCCCTTTGGGAAGTGAGAAGGGTTAATAGAGAACCTCTGTCATTTTTCTAGAGGCTGGCCCAGCCCTAATCCTTGATACTGCTATACCTGCATCAATCAGCTGCCTCAATCTCCCCCGTTCCAAAGGCTGTCAGAGATTTTCCAGTGAAGTCCTCAGTGCACGTCATCTCCAGCCACACAATCTGCTTATTGGAACATGGTTCTTGTGGGGAAGTAAAACTGGCATGGGTGTAACTCCAGCAGAATGCTTCCTCCTGACATTGATCGTTTATTAAAATGAATAAACTCTTCTCAGTATATATACAACCAATTATGAATTTAGTTCTAGTTAAGACAGGCTCCTGGACATCACCATAAGAATTCTGCAAGAAAGTTTTATATATGTGAAGACTAGTTGGTAGCTACCTTTGTCCCTTGTTACCCAACAGATAGCAGCAGTCAAATTCTTCTAGTTTCATCCTACAACACTTACAAAAGTACACAGCATTATTTTCTCAAGAAATCTAGTTATAACATCGCTTTTCTAGATTTCATTATTCAAATGGATTTGAACCAGATTTATGTTCTTAAATAAGCTGGTGCTCACTGTGTCAAAACCAAAATAAACACAGAAGATGAACATATGCTGCCTACGATACCATGTTTCACAAGGCATCAAAGGGACTGACCCATTTTCTACCTATACCAGGGACAATACATTAATAAGACGAATTGCATTCATGCTATCGAGCATTTAAAGTCTGCAAAGACTTGTTATAATTCCTTCAGCATGTTTCAGACTAATGACCCACTATAATGAAAGAGCTACTGGTTTTACAATGCAGATCATTGCCTATGTGCAGTGAACAGCTTCCCTTGACTTCCTTTATACAAATTACAAGTTACTCTGGAGAAACAGTAACAGCAAACTAGGTAAATGGAATTTCTCTTTCATTTACTCTTCTGTAGATCACAGTACTTGATTACCACTAAAGTTTCTCTGCTCTTGAATGAGAAGAAATAAGATAACTTAATAACATCAAAAGCTGTACATATAAATACATGCAAACGAATCCAGTGAATGTAAAAAAACTGGACACAGAGACACAAACAGAGAGACACCAGTTAAGCTATTTTCACATTCAGCCTCAAATCAATTTTACTGCAACATACACATAATGCTTTACATCAAGTGTAACTTGAAATAAAGTTTTCTTTATTCTTTCTAAATGTATTTGCTGATGTAGGGAAACATGACCAAACAATGAGTCGCCATTTAGCTGTGGAAACACACAAATGATATTTGCTTTTTTATTAAAATAACATGTGAAAGATGTATTACAGATTGAACTTCCTTTTGGAAACTTTAGCTGCCCTGGGAGACAACACAGCCTATAGTATTTCTTACTAAGAATATTCATAATAGTTTGGAAAAGGTCTTAAAATAAAATATCTAAAATATGCATGAAATATATGTTTTTCATAAGATTTTTCCCCCATCTTTTCCTCAATGAGCTCTAAAATGCCAACTAATTTAATGTTTTAGTATTTAATTCAATTCAGTTAGTATTGTCACCCTTAGCCTTGTAGAACTTAGGAGAGAAAGGTTGAAAAGTTAAAGAAAGGGGGAATTTATCTAATTAAAATGAAATCTTTTAATGATGTTATGAAACCACTCAAAGCAATGTTTTAGATTTGCTCCTGCCGTTTGAAGCTGTGGTGTTAAAAATGCCCTGGTTAGAGTTACAGACTGTTCTAAAAAACTGTGAGGAATTTATGTAGGATTTAAAACAGACACATGCTTTTAAAGTTGAGAACCTTCAAATACTACAGCTAATCCACACAATAATTCAACAACCAACCCATGATCAAATTCCTAACAGATACCATATGCAACCTGTAATAAAAACGGCATCAAGGTATTTCAAGCAATGGGATAATTTCATTTTCCACTTAAGAGCTTTATTTACTTTTAATTAACAAACTATTATAAGACGCATGAATACTATTCACCATTTTGCATACAATGCTTATACTGAATGGGCCCTGAAGATATTTTACTGTCTAAAGAGAATGAATTATTAATCAGATGCATTATGATAAAACTAGTTATTGCTTATCTAAATATACTTGACAACCATATACCACAATGATACTTTCTGCCTTTACCTTATCTTCTTTTTGTTGTAGTTACAGAAAAGACAAAATAACACATCTGGTTTAGAAGTAGCATAGGTATAAGCTAAAGAGCAACCTCCAGAGTTCAGTGTCACGTATCTTGTAATGGAAAATGGTGCTTTGACAATATAGGAACAAAATATAAGGATACACTGAATTTAATGGTTACATTTTTCTATCCACCTCTTCATTCTAATATCCCTTTCCTCAACATCCTCCTCTTTTCTGAGGATATAATTTGGACTTCTCACAGGAATAACTGTGGTAATAAAGCTGGACCCAAATTCTTTCAGTAGTTAAAAAAAAAGTACTTCATACAAATAACAGGATGCAATTCCTCATTTGACTGTGTCTTTGGTTAAGCAATATATTTAGTTGGCTAAATAATTAGGCCATTGCTAAATGTGAAAAGTTTTCAAATGTGAATCTAATTAGCCTAAGTAAAGAAGGTATTTCATGGGAAATTATTTTTTTGCCTTCAAGGAGATGATTCTACACTCAGTGAAATTGTGTTACAGCTTGTCTGGTATAGGTCCTGAATGATTTGCTCTTGTACTCTGTTCCAAATTACAAGATTCAGTAGCACCTGAATACTAGCAATCTTTACAAAGATTCTCAGGATTTGTATTAAAATGCTTTACATTGTAGAAGCAAAAACTTGGCAGTGTTAATATATAAAAAAAGTTCAATAAATCATCCTATTGCATCAAATGAAAATTTTCTTCAAATGAATACATTTTTTAGTATCATGATGGGAACATGATGCTCTTGAGTGAGGAGATTCAACTTCAGATCAATGAAGTCCATAACTGCTGACAGCCACAAGCTATCAGGGTACCACAGAAGGAAGATTTTTTTCTCCCCTCATTTCCTTAAATATTTCAGGAATATCTGACCCCTGTCAAATACAGGGTATTTGGCTAGATGGATTTCTGCCCTGATCTGCTATGATAGATTTTTTTTTTTTTCAGATATGAGCAGTTGGAAAGATTTTAACACATCCTTGGGCATAGTAGCCTTTTACTCCATGAATGGATTATAATTCAACACACTGTATCTATTTAACAAACGCAGCATGCACTAAATGAAGTATTTAAACCCTTCCATAAAACACCAAAAGCTTAGCAGTAATTTCTAAGGAGAAAATAACAAGACAATACACAACTCCTGATAGCAAAAAATGTCGCACTGTCTACCCAAGGTAATCCTAGTATTTTCCAACAGCAAAGATTCCCACTCATTAGAGCATCGAACAAAGTAAGGAAACAAAATGAGTAAATAAACCACATGACAAAAAACCACTTTACCTCGATTAAATCACTCCGTGGATGGAATTTTGGTTGCTCACTATTTCTACTTCTGACCTGTCACATTCAACAATTCACAAAGCTTTTTTAGACTGTAGAGTATCATCTCCTCTGTACTAACACTTCCAAAAACTTAATTAGTGTTCACTGAGTGGAAGCATGATCAGTCCCTCTTGACAAATCTGGTGTTCACACCTAACATATCTTAAACAAATTATTTGGCACATAATGCTGCACTTCAGCTTTGACTTGCCTTTCCAATGAGCTTGCTGCTTTCAGGTTTGCATTAATCTATTCTGCTATGGTGAATACAACTATCAACGAGAAAGCATGGTATGCCACCATAAACTGATATGGACATACTTCTGTTTGATACAGTTAAATAAATTCATTTATATTTATAATATTTTGAACAGTCTTTTATAGGCAGAGGCATGTTTATGATTTGGGCCAACTAGCTGCAAGAAGAGTCAAAAATCAAGAGCTGGGAAAGTTAATGAAGTGTTGAGTCTAAGGTAGTTTATAAGTGCCTCTCAGCAAAAAGGTGCACTAAGACAGGCTCAGTGGTGCATAGAATATGGCCTTTGGGCACATCAGAATGTGGCATAATAAACTTGCATCTGCTTGGAGTACAAAGAGTGAATGCATGTCTGCTTACTCAGGCAGATATTCCTTTTGTTCACTGCAGATTATGGATAATGGACAATAATCGGTAGTTGTACAGTGCACATTTTGTATTTTTCACTATTAGGCACTTGGCTTTCCCACCCTTTAACACCCTCCACAACCAAAGAATCTTCCTCAAGTTGCAGAAGGCAGAACTTTCAAGATGAGGAAAGCCACCATCAAAGCCATCCCACACAACCTTGATTCTGTTCTTTTTTCATATTCAATATTATCATCACTATCACATGTCAGAGTTTTCTGAGAAAGCTGTGTGAAACAACCACTTACTTCACAGGATCACTTCCTAATTTACTGTAGAAAATTAAGCAGGATGGAGAATTTTGTACATAGTTTCTGTTGTGATTTTTGGCTATAAAATTCAAATAACGTTTTGCATCATTTCAAACATCATCTGCTATAGTTAATTTACTTCTATGAATGTTATTGCTCTCTTTATCAAATGTAAGATCTCTCAGTATTCCATTAAATCCTTGCAAGGTGAAGCTGTCTGAAATCTTAGCATGTGCTCATCTTTCAGCAAAAAAATCTGCCATTTTCTGTTGCTTAGATTCTTTAAAGAATTGCTTATTTTCACCATAGAACTCAACCTTTATTCTGTATTTCACTGACAACATATTTACACGTGTAACATCTACAAGAAGTTCAAAGTAAATATCCTCACCATTCACTTCAAAATGATGTAACATGTAGCTTCCTGTTTCCTACAAAGGGATGTTGAAGTTCTAACTCTACATCACCATTACTTTCTTGGTCTTCCCCCACAAATCCTTCTTTCTTTACAAGGAAACTAGATTCCTTACACAAGTATGAAAAAAATTCAATAACTCCCTTTTTGCATGAGATTGTACAACGAGGTATCTTGTATTTCGAACTCAGATGACACTACTTGAAGATCTGTATAAGTAGCAAAAGACATCATGAAACTGAATAGCCTTTCTGATTTTTACAATATTTAATGATGCCACCCCCTTATATATGGCCTGGTATATAAACTAAAAAACTTCTGAGCTTCTGTAAAACCTTTCGAGATTAAATAATACTGCTGTGATGCACGTAAATCCTACAATATCTCTGGAACAGTCTGGTGAGAAAAACCTCTGAACAAAAATTATGCAAAATAAAATGCACAAATCAACCCCCACCCTAATACTGGATTCCTTTCACACCTTAAATGACATAAATGTTTTCAGAAAGTTTCCACAACTATTGTTAAAGTTAATCAAGCTTCATTATCTTTGTATTACAAGAAAGAAAATTACTTTTTAGAGTCCAAAATAGAATTAAAAATTCCTTATTATTACAAATTAAACATTCCAATTAAAGTATTTTTAAATTGTTGCTTAATTCTAAGTTTGAAAACTGTAGTTTTCATGTATATATAAAGTACTCAATAAAATGGTGCTTTATCTTTCTTCTGAAGCTGTTTTATGAACAGATGAAGCAAAAATGATCATAAAATGCTGAAGTAATTTCTAAAAGCAAAATTATTGACTTCAACTGAAATGCTTTCTAAAGGTTTTTAATTGCCCTAAATTTGTGAAAAACTACCCAGGAGATCAACAAATTCATATCAATGAACTGCATTATACTATTGAGAGAACCCTTGGCCTCAAGCCAGGAAGAACAAATAGAAAGGACCATTTTCACTTGGCTGCAAATTATCAAAAAGCTGAGAAAGCTATGGAGTAAAAGTGACATGTTTGTATGGTGGGAAAAAGATCAAATATTGATCATCCAAGCTGAGGTAATTAGAGCGGTTGTCAAGGAGATGGGATGCATGTTGTTAGCCCTACAGAAATACATCTTTGTTTTATATTGAGTGAATTAGCTGTTCAGCAGTTGGCAGTGATCTTTTCTTTCTTTAAAAGGCTATACACAATTCAGTAGTAACATATTCCTGTAATTCAATTTTTTAAAAAAATATACTAACACATTTAAAAAGCTTATTCTAAATATTGAAAGTTTTTCTATATAAACTTTTAGCTATTTTGCAAAATGGAGTTGTAAAACATGCATCTTCCTATGCTTTAAGACTTATACCAATGTAAAACACCAGACTGTGAATGGAAAGATAGATGCATGGTGTGGAACTGAAGTGCCTGCTGTTTTATTAAAACTCTTCAACCTCGACCTAGGTAGTAAGTCCTTGTAGATTAATGTCAGTCCACTGGGGACTGGAAGCTCATGCCACTATGGACACGACAGAGATCCATCTGCTGGAGCTGGTGCCTCTCATGCATTTCATTTGGCAGCTAACTACTGCCACTTCCCTGACAGCCCAGCTCATAGTGCTGAGATATCTCAGTGTGGCTCCCCTCTCCTCCAGCAACTGGAGCCAAGAAGACCTTAGGCTGACAGCAGCATCTTCTGCTGTGGCTCACACTTTGTCAGCGATTTGCCTGGGACACTGAGCAAATCAATGTCTGAACAGAACATGGCATCTCCTAGAAATATGTGACTGTGCAATGTTACCAGATTCCCCAGAAAGACACAAACCAAGCCACTAACAGATTCATCCCTGCAAACTGGATATACTTCAGTCATAAAATCTACATCTGTATCAACAAGCAAAATCATTACTGATAAGACACGTAACCTTTGTGACAACTAGGAACATGAGGACTGCACGTGTCAAATCTAATCTCCTCCAACAAAGAAGTGGTGTTTCTGATAGACATTTAATAAGTATCTTTACCTACTAGAATACTGGCAAAAAACCCCTACCCCAAAAAACCCAAATAAGTTTCTCAAATTATAGCATAAAGGTGAGATGTAAAGACCTCCATCCACAATTGTAAAATGTCCCAAGGAAAAACAACCTATCTGATACCTTGGAACTCAGAACTTAATTTCCTATCTCAAGAATTCCCCTTCAGTGTCATACAATGATTTAAATGGTTTCATACTTTCAACTATAAGATTGTTCCCAGTTGTGTATAGTTCTGTCAAACTTTCCATGTGGGTCAAAATTTGTCAGCACTGGATGTCTTCTTTAAACTAAGTTAATAATCTTTCCAAGAAATTTTAAGCAGGGGAAATAAAAGGAAGGCAAGCAGTAGCTCTGACTTGAATTCAGTTCCCCACAGAATTACAAACATGAGAGGACTATGTTTTATCCTAATGTGCTGCTAAAATATTTTTTAGAATAGTAAAGCCTGGGAGAAATTAAATTTGATCAAGTCCAGCATTTTCTTTCAAAAGAGAAAGTCACCTCTACTGTGCTATCGTACAGACATTTCTCTCACAAAAATCTGGCCTGGAAACCATCTGAAAAGGAGTACACCAAACAGCCACCTTTGAGCAGGACATTGAACAAAGTCTTGTTTCCTTATCTTGATGATCTCAGATTTTATTTTAATTCTTATCACCATTTTAAAGCTTCAACAGTAAGCACTAATGACAGATTTTTTTATGGCAGAATATTTCCATAGTTTTAAAAAATTCTGAAAAATTTTTATTAAGGAAAAACAAAACACAGCCGCTCCATCCTCCAATAAAAGAATCTCAGCATATTAAAATACGTAATGAAATAGCCTGTCTTTACTGCTCTGCCATGTGTTTAGTTTATTTCAGGTAATTCAATAAAAAGAACTAGCTTTAGAAGAAGCAGGTCAGGTACTGGATTTAATACCTTTCCACAAGTCTCTGTTCCTTTTAAGTAGAGCTGTACAGAATGCACAAACCCTTTGCTTCCTTTGGTCATCTACTCTTCGCTACTCAGAAGCCAATTCCTGGAATTCCTATTTGCTGGAAAAGGAACTCATTATAACCACTTAGTTCGAATACTACCCTTCTTATGAAAGACAAACTAAAGAAAAAACCTGAGCCAAGTACAATATTCCATCAGTCTAAATGCCATGGAGCTCCATGACATGGCAATACTTTATAAAGACCTACTAAGCAATTAGAACTGAGGTTGAGGGACTAGCAGCCATCAAGCTGCATTTTTTCTCTGATATACCTAAGTATCTATTTCACATTTGCATTCCTGTCATATCAAACAAAGAAAATTGCCTTTTTCTTTCTTTCTGCCATTGGAATTTGGTTGAAAACACAATGGTATCAACATAAAAGCTATGCTTCTTGTTATGGAAATATTGCCCAGAAGAACATGTTCTGGTTCAGATTGTTCTAGCATTTTATTTCTTTACTGCATAGAGAAAGGAAAGATATTTCTCACTTGTCACTACAGTAACAACTTCTCCAGTTCCTCTTAATGGAACCCCAAGTTTGAATTACCGTGAAAATTGAAAGAAAGAACAATGGAAAAATACCAAGCAAACGACTAAGCCTGTAACCACTGAGTGCAGCTCTGATATTTCACTTTCTTATATCACATACTTGGTCGATATTTGTCATATATAACAGCACAATGACTCAGGGCAGTCTTATCCCGCTAAGACAAAGGTGGTAGTTATTCTTAAAAAAAAAAGACATTAACGTTGTCCAACAGGTTCCATGTAGTGGTAAAAGAGCCACATTACAAAGAATATTGTATGGATACTGTTAGCTAAATGTTGAAAGATGTTGAATTTTTAATGTAAGCAACTGCATATTTACTATATTGCCATCTTGATCAATAATTAAAGTAAACTTGTCAGAATACATGAATAAGAGACATGATTTCAAATATCTTCATTTATTATGTTCGTTTACTTGCTTAATCCAAAAACTGATCATGTTTACTCATTAGTGAAGCTAAAAGAGTTTCAATTGCACAGTAAATACCACACATTGTGTTTGGCATAATCAGATCTTTAGTTCTGCACAATTTTTCTGTTTCAGTACCAATGCTGGAATTATGATTACTCTTACAACATAAGCCAATTTTTGGCCAACAACAATGTTGTTTCAATAACAAGCAGCTCTTCTACTTACTATGGGCAAATGGGAGTTGGCCTCTGAATAGGAACCATAAAAGGGCAGAAATTTCCTCTTTGTGTCCTGCTTACAGTAGTAGACTTTAATCTTATGTGTTAAAAACTGCGTCAAGCTCATAATTGCCTCAAAAAAGAAAGCCCAGCAGTGGGCTCTATCTCAGATTGCTTAATAGCAAGGACAGTTCAACAGCTGCAGAAAGAAATCATAAGATGGCATGCACTGCCCTTTAGTGGTTGTAGAAATCCTCACCCATAAAGTACACAACTGCTAGTTTATCATAAAGAGGAGCATGCCATACTTTACTTTTCTGGAAAAATCTCAACACATTTTCCCCAAAACTAAAGGTATCTTGCATACCTCAACGGCATGAACACTATTAATCACGTTTTGACGTAGCAAATCCTTCAAAAGGAAAGGAGCTTTGAGGAATATGTTGTCTAAATGTGCCATGGTTTCTGACTGATCAAACTGCAGAGCAGCATAAGAAAGGAGTAGGCTTGAGAAGACAGGAAAAGAGAGAAACTGATATTTAAGAGAAGAACAAACTCTTTTGTTCATCCTTGTAACACTGGACATGCTCTTAAGGACTTTTTAAAAAGAAGCTATCCTAGGCTCGCATGTAAGATATTAACTACTTCTGAAACTATTATTGGTGACCATCAGTATTACCAAACATACAAGTAGCTTTGAGTACTGAACCCTTAATCTTTTCTTTCAGCTTACTGAAATTTTCATTTAGGTAACTTCACGCTTGTTTTCCCTCTTGTGCTTTTAGAAGGCCAGTGATAATTGCTATCTGACTTCAGTAGAACATGCAATGCTTTTCTTCCACTGTTACCTCTTGTACCAGTTTTCAGATTTCACCCATTGTAGAAAACAGCAGCATGAACTCTGAAAGACCTGATCTATGCTGATTTTAATATTGCCTGCAGGCCAATGGTTGCCATTGAGTACCATAAGTTCCTGTGAAAAATTGGAAGTTTTAATAGACATTTAAAGTTCATTTGAGGAACATACTGCCATTTCTAGGCTAGTGATAGTGTGAAATAAATTTGGGTTAATTTTAAGGTCTGCTATGGATTAGCTGGCCAGTCATGACTGTCACGTAAATTTCGTATTCTACATCTTCACAATATTTCAAAAGTGTACTGAAATTTCTAACAGAAGGGCTACATTTATTATTATTACTTAAATGATGTATCACACATAGCAGATTTGCAGCTCTGACAATGAGGACTTTTATGTTAGTTATCCAACAAATTAATCTCTAGGACTGCAGAATTTTTGTCCAAAGTCTCTCATTAACCTTGAACATGATAAATGAATAAATGCCATCCTGTATTTTCCTCAAAGTTGCAATGAAATAATTTTTACTGTGAAAATCCTAGGTGCACATTCAGAATTACAAAAGATGGCCTGTTGGCCCTGGAAACACAAAATTAGCCCCAGTTTCAAACAACTTAAAGTATGTTGAAGATACGGAACACGAAACTGCTGCTGCATCTTCCTGGTGATTCCTGTATTTCAATAATGACCTCTTTGTCTCAGTGCATTTCTTCTGCCTTTATCTCACCAGTAAAAACACTCAGCAATTCACAGAAAAACACAAAGAAAGGTGAGGGGAAAAAAAAGTGTATCAAATGCAATTTTCCACTGGGAAAAAAGAGGACTGGAGAGGAACATGTGTGTCAGATTTTGAGTTACTGCTAGACAGTAAATATTTGGTTTTTATAATAATAATAAATTATTAGAATGGCACAAAGTTAAAAATACTGATGCTTTCCTATTTTTAATTTCTTGGAGGAGATCAGCACTTAAAAGTCTTTGCAAAAACATTTCTTGCTCACTCTGACACCAAGTGGACTACGACACAAATTCATAGTCCCTGTTAGGGACTTGTCACCTGATTTCTTTTGCTATTTCAGCACACCTACCCAAATTTTTATTCTGTAGTGATTTTATAATTTTGAGTACAGAATAACCTTCCCTGGTATTTATTATGAATTTGGTAAAAAATGGTATGCACTGAGAGTCCAATAGCAATTGAAAATGACAGTAGCTGTCTACTTCATAGTTACATGTTCTGCCAGGAAAAGTAATAAAAAAGCTTTTCAATTATTCTTGCATTCTGTTTGTGAATGGCACATTAGAAAATATTTTTACTTCATTATGTTAAAAATTCTGTTCTAAACCTACATTGCCACAGTACCTTTCTGAGGGATCTAGTGTATGCTACCAAAAGGGAGCTTTATAGTATTTTCCTATAGGAAGAAGATGCATCTCGTTTACAAAGAAAAAAAAGAATTAGATTTTTACAAAACTTGGATTTTCTCTAGCTCTCTCCTGTACAAAAAAACCCAACCAAAAATCAAAAACCAAAACCAAAAAAACCTTAAAGAGAAGGGATTGAGACTTTGCATGGCCTTGTTAAAAGATGGAACGGAAGCTTAGTTGCTTTTTCCTCTTTTAACATCTTCAAAAAGATAATTAAGAGAAGCAGCATAGTGGGAAGTATAAGAATCTTTATGCATTAACAGGCCATTGACCAGCAGATAAGGTAAGATGGTAAGATAGCATGCCTAATTAGTCATTGAAACATGCATCTTAAAAAACATTATTATTTAAAACAAATATTTGTACTTTTAAAAAAAGTTGCACATTTCTTTGACTATTTTCTCAGAATTAGCACAACAAGACCAGATTCATTCTGTTTAAACTCTGCAAACTCCTGCATTCCCTGTGTCCTATCCAATAGCATACTTGTGAAACAGAGGCACTCAGCTGGGAATACTAGGAGCATCTAAAGAATACCAAGGAGTTAAAATTATATAAGCTTTAAGTTATTATGGGCTGCTTTCCAAAAAGCATGACTTCCAATATTTGAGCATGCAAGCCAGATTTCATTTCTGGCTCTGTCTCACAATGCTGTAATGGTTTAATTCAGTTGAACTAGAGATTCTTCTCTGCTATTAAGAACAAGAGCTAGAATAATACAAGTGTTTTATAAACTGCAGCAAAATAAATTTGCAATTGAGGAGAGAGTAAAATCAATAGTGTCCAGCAGCAATTCTGCAACTGTGTTGGCTTTTTGCAAGTTCTGTTGTCTGCAGAAAAAAAGCCCCAGCATTGATAAAAGAGGCTTCTTTGTTTGTTAGTAACGTATGATATATTATTATGTTTTTTGTTATCTTTATTTAAAGTATTTATTTAAAGGCTAGCTATATGACCAGGAAACAGAACTTGCATTGACTTTCTCCATGAGTACTCAAAAGTCTGGAAATACCAAAACTAACCTTCTCTAGATTAAATCTATCCTGAAATAAAAATGAATGTTTTCCCTGTATGAAAAATGATTTTTAAAATTGTTATCATACTTCTATTATAATAAAAAAATTTTGAAATTACAGGCAAAACAAATTGGGAACTATATAATGTAAATACAAGCGTGGTATCTTTAGAAAAAATAAAGTTTGAAACTGTGAGGGATTCAACCAGAAGAGAAAGACAGATGTATCTGTGTATACCTGTGCACATGCACATCATATCCCCGTACTCCTGCTTATATGTCCAATAGTTCCCGAATACAACATCTATCATACAATCATCTCCTCTTTGGAGCATTGTTCAATGAACAAGTGGTCTCAGTCTTGGGACAGCAAAGCAGAACTTTGATTTTTAACAGTGTTACATATAATTGGATTAATACAGAACATTTTCTTGGAAGATGTCCCTAATTTCTTCAAAAGTATAATTTAGTTTCCTTTCTAAGCACGCCACAATCATAACAGGGACCGATGGGACCCATGGGTATATCATATATATAACTACTAGCTAATACAAATGAAAATACTTGGCTGAAGCAGTTATCCCTGGGGCAAACTGTCAACAGCAAGGCAAATAATACTAATACTTTGTGCTTATAACAGAAGCTGAGAAAGTTCCACCAGTGTTACTGAACTAAACCAAGCAGCAAACTTCCAAGCCAAGGTTCTGCAAAAAATTCAAACAGGTACCAAGGTCTTTTTCATGGTTCCAGACTCAGTATTTTCATCTCAAAGACAAACTTCTTCCTATTCCCTCTCTCTCTCCTACTAATCTTTGATAGAACGGTTACATTTTACAATTAAGAGATGACTCAAATGAACTACTTATTTCCAGCTTTCTCACCTTTCTCCTGATCTGTCACTGAATATTCAGTCATATTAAAAGTATCAATATCATTCCAGTACTATTCTGCGATAACTTTGTATATGCATTGAGAAATGCAGTGAAATAATTCTCTTTTTGGTATAAGTGGATCATAAACTTTACTATTACAAAGTAATGGTCATCCTGAAGAGAAAACACATTTTATTTACATTTTTAGAGCTCTCAAATATCATAGTGGGTTTGTGCAAAATACATTGCTTTACAATACAATTTAGGAAATTAGGGTTTAGAAATGTAAAAATTATGTCTGTTTGTAGGCCTTATGGTTTTAGTGATAACTTCAAAGATAAGAACTCTTAAATAATGCAGTGGTGGTCTCCTGAGTCAGCAAAGAGCCTTGGCCAAGAGCTCTGCTCAGAAAACTTCCATCTTCATTGAGAGCTGACTGAAATGTCATTACTGCAGCTTACTAACTCCTGATCCTTTTAGATTAAAAACCTAGAGATTATGCTTGAATTTAAAGAACATGTGTGAAATAGAGATGATTCTTGTTCACTTTGGGAAGTTTTGTTCCTCCCAACAAAAAACATCTTAACATTAACACAGTTCTTTTATTCTAGAAAAGCATTCAAACAAGCAAACAGTCAAGGTTAGTAATTCCATTGACATTTACATCCATCCACAAAGTAAGTTAATGAGAATTTATGCAGGAAGAGAAACAAACTGCAATATCCTTTTGCATTCCAAGACCACTGTGTGCTTTAATTTCCTTGAATGATCCAGACAGGGCCATGCCTAGACAGCCCTTTCTCTGATGATACATGGGAAGAACTGAAACTGGTCAGATGGACAAGCTACAAACATGAAAGCCCATCTGTTATGACGGTGGCAATAACAGCAAACCTTTCATGAATGTTAGGATGTTGTCAGCATCCAGAAATGGAAAGCTGATAAACACACACTCTTCTACTTAAGCCAGCATTATTT
Source organism: Brachypteracias leptosomus (assembly GCA_013401335.1). NCBI lineage: Eukaryota > Metazoa > Chordata > Aves > Coraciiformes > Brachypteraciidae > Brachypteracias > Brachypteracias leptosomus. The sequence goes on along the minus strand of VYZX01013909.1, from coordinate 36,918 downwards.
TTTTAATAAGAGAAACCTAAGAGTATACTAATAAGCTAAGCTTTTTAGTGATGAGGTGAGAGGTACAGCAGAAACAAGTGTGGATGAAACCTCTTCCTATTGCTTTTTCAGTTACATGGTATCTACTATACAAAGCAATCCCAGAGATATTAACTGAAAATGACTGAAGAACATGTATTGAAAAAAAACTGTTGAAAAAGAAGAAAACTGCTTGCCATTCTTAGAAAATCAAATAAGAAAAAAAATATAGAAAGGACCAGATATATTTTTTCTTTTTAAATTAATGGGCACTCAAGTCACCTGCCTCTAAAGGATGAAGAATTTAATTTATAGTTCTAAGAAACTGCACTTTTTTCAATTGCATTTTAGTAGCTTGAGCCACTAAATCAGTTCCTTATGTGTAGAACAATAATGGTCTGATTTTGAAGTTAACTAAGACTTTGTCCAGCTTTCAGTGAGACAGAAACAAACTGTAAGGCACATTTTGTATAATCACTTTTAACATGAAGACAAAATGCACATAGCTTTTATCTACTCTCCTAAGGAACTGTACATAAATAGACAACATTTTGCCAAATAAACTCCAGGATTACTTTTTTCTTATTCATTTAGAAATATCTTAAATTGCAAAAAGGATATACTAATGCACTTATGACCAAATAGTATTATCTACATCTACTAAAATGGAGTTGGTGTTTCTGAATCTATTTTACATTATCTTTCTTAACCTGAAAATACACAGGAGGAATTACAGCACAGATTTTTCTCATGCAAATACACAAACAAGGTGGGAAATCTCCGCCCACCCTCTCCCTATCCCCAGCCACAAGTTTCATTCATTCTTAGACTGAGTGAAAGGAGCAGGTTACAATGACACAGTTAAAAATTCATTTTAGTCAATTTAACGATAATTACTCTGCAATCATCACTTATTTACAAACATGTAAATGTTTGCTTTAGATATGGAATTAATCATAAAACACATAAGGTATTTAATGTTGTAATTAAGTATAGATTTATTAATGACACATAACACTTGTAACTAATTAATGCACACAGTTAATCATTAAGTATCTTGCTAAGTGCTTATTAGGTTGTCTGTATCCATGGACAGCTGATATTTCCCTTTGTCATCTGCCTGATATCTTCACATTTCAAGACAACAAGGAACATAAGGGAAGGTAAGACCTTTGCATAAATTATTTAGTATCATGAGTATTACTTCAGGTTTCATTGTGCTACTCCTTTACAATTAGAAAACAACCCAACAGCTCCTGCCGTGGAATGCTTACGATCTAGTAATTTAAAATTTCAAAACCAGGAAGTTCTGCTAGACCCAGGTAACTTGTACTTTGTTTTAGAATATACATGTTTTTTAATTTGAATAGGCATTTGTATACAAAACTAGTTGTTTCTTAATGACAATGCCCTTTATTAAGGAAATTACACTGGCAATGTGCACTACCTCAAGAAACCTAAAGTTTGCAACTCATCTACACTTGACATATATAGAATTTAGGGTGGTTGTGCATCCTGTGCAGATGGGCTGCTGCTCCTTATAATTTTATTATTTATTCATGTTGTGGTAATGTTCACAGTCTCTGATCTAGACTGCAACTTCCTTACAGTATAGGTGATCTATACATAAAGGCTGACTCAATGCCTACACTAAAATACTAACTTTAGAAAAAATGTAAGTGAATGAGATATGAGGTACAAGCAAAGTAATTAAGATCATAGACAAACTTATATTTTTACACCCTCCATAAATTCCCTATTGCCTTTTCATTTTCTCCTCAGCCACTGTAAATAACTTAACAATCATGTCTCTTTCTCAATTTTATGTTTTAGCTACAAGAAAAATGAAAAAAACCCCAAACAAACAAAAAACAAAAAAACCAACATACTGCACTAAATCAGAACTGCCCAGCTTACTTGGTGTAGCATTCCTCCCATGGATAGCTGTACAAATCTCCCACAGATTTTTAGTGGCTCCAGCTACCTCCTCTTGATCAAGGAGTGATGGCTATTGTTATGTATGCTGTGATCAGTTGTTCAAAACTATGGAGTTAAGACAGCTCTTGCTTCTGGTGTCTTTTGAATATAGTCCTACCCAAAGAGCACTCCTCTGCCTTGTCCCTGGGGGCACACTCTCCTAAAAGTTGATTAGAGGTTATATTCCTTTCTTATATAATGGGGGTTTTTTTGATGGTTTGTGTCAGCTTCATCACCATGTATATTTTCAGTGTGATTTCATATTTAAAGTTGAAAATGTACCCTCTGTATTACTCAATTCCTCATCTTTCCTCCTCTCCTTGCTCTTGATCCCTTGCCTGCAAGTCTTTTCTTTCTGCTTTTGTTATTTAATAAGTACCCAACATTTATAAAACAGGACAAATGTTGGGAAACAGAAAAAAAGTTCAAAGATTTGGAACACAAAAATATCCAAACATCATTGGATGCATACATTGATATTTTCAATGACTCTGAAACCTGCATACATGATAGGGCTTGGTTTAAACAAGTTTTTCTGTATAGCCATATGAAAGTAACAACTGTCCTCATGAGCTAATTTCACTAGCTAGGGAAAGCTTCACTAATATCTTAAAATACCAGACAGAAATTTATAAGCAATGGATTACATTTCCTTTACTAATTGCAGAAGACTGGATTCTAACCTATCGAGATGATTTTATCTTATTTATGAAATCAATACTTCTGTAAGATTTCCAAATATTTCAACTAAATCAGTGATAAGTTTTTATCAGAAAGCTGAATGAGATGTAGCTGTTTAGTATATTTAAGTAGAGAGCTTTTAAAAACAATTAAATTTCCAATAATATGGCACATATCCTATATATATTTCATACTTTGTCATGACTGGAACTTTCACTACTGCAAATGTTGAAATAAATCTTAGCAATATTAATGTGTAATTTATATGACAGTAGCTACATGATAGATGTCCAGAGCATCTGAGATCAAAACACAGAATCAGTCATGAGCACATGCATGTTATTATCTTAAGAGAAACAGTATGCTCCCTTTCTACTTCTGAAGAAATGATTCAGATTTCAATCCAACAATGTAAAATTTTACTTGGAAATAATTAAGCTGCTTTCTCACTAACAGAAAAAAACAAGCATCATTAATATCTACCAATTATATATTAATAAATCAACATTTAATTTCTATGGTGTTGGGTTTTTTTGGTGTCTGGATTTTTTTATTTAAAAAACCCTAAACTCATGGTGAGCTAAGGCTAAAACGACTGTGTTCAAATTGTCCAGAGAAGTTTGCCTTGGTATGAGATCTTGCAGAAATAAATACACATGTACTTATCTCTTCCCTTAGAAGAGATCTCTTTCCTACTTATCTACTTCCCTTAGAAAAGAGAAAAATGTGAGCTGTGCAACACAAGCACACATACAATAATAAAGGCTTTGTAGACAAAAATATGTTAAAACTTTCTAACAGAAACCAGCACAAAAGATTTTTTCATTTTAAAGGTAGAAATGCATAGTTTTGGGACTAGCACACTGATCTCTCTCACTGTCTGCAATACCCTTGCCCAACTTTAACATAGGAGAGCATCAAATGAGTAACAAGCACTCTCTGACATACCCAAATGATTTGGAATCCCTGAGCTGAGACAGGACAATAAATGAAATAGAGATAGAATCACATGGTTGATGGTCAGAGACACTGGGATCGATAAAAAAGGCAAGCCCAGCAAGCAACGACAGCTTCACATACACAGACAATTCTACCAGAGGAACACACTTTAAAACATGCCTTACTGTTTCAGGAATGCTGTCTCACTTTGAACTATTATAGATATCTTTCAAAATGACATGTGTAAAGGTGTCCCATGGGCAGATGCTCACCCAGGGACTTCACCTGTATTCTTGCACACTTTGCAAAATGAGTCCAGCATACCCCAAATAATTTTTAATTCAATAACAATTGTGGTGCAATGAAGGAAGAACGCTAGTAATAATATAAATAAATACATTATTTTTTGCATAACCCACTCAAAACTGAATAATATGCTGCCATTAGAGTGAAACATCTGAAGTTAATTTCACATTTTAGCTTTCTTGTGCTATAGATTTTTCCAATTGTCTTTTTTGGCAAGAGATGATGGGCAATATATATTGCTTGAATTAGTATTACTAATTGTACTTACTCTGCAAAAATAGATATTCCACTCCAACTGAAGCTCTGCTGGATGAAATAATGGGGCTCAGATAAGCAGTTTGCAGCTCTCCTTCTTATGTAAGCTGTTGGTTTTATTTTCCCCACATCAGCTGAGCATCAGGTAATCACATCCGTATTATTCTGCCAGAACTTGTCGTTCCCACAGCTCTATCTTAACAAACTTATTACTTCTATCAAAACCAAAGTGAAGAGTAGCAAATGGAAACAAGGAGCGGCACAGTTTCTCCTGTCAACTCGATGCCCAAGAAAAGTCTCCCTATAGAATAGCAATTCTTTATAAATCATTTAATGTTTCTGCACATTCTGAAAACCAACTCACAACTTCCAATACTGAGCATAAGAATAGCCATACTTGTTCAAAGATCCATCCAGTCCAATGTCCTGCCTCTAATAATGGCCATGAGTGGACACATATAGGGAAAACTAAGGCGTACACTTACCACACTTTCCATGTGTAATCTTTGTAATGCGGGAATCTTTGTAATGTAATTCTTTCCAGCTCAAAAAATTTCCTGAGCACACTGTAGTTTTTCTTATAAGGTGATACTCAATGGATCCATCTACAACCACCTTTCACAAGCTGTGCCACATGTCTACTACCTGTATTTACTTTGAATCTAGCTTCTACTAGCTTCATTAAATAACAAGTTTCACCTTGGAAGAGACAGTGAATAGTTGATCATAGAATCATTAGAATACTAATGTATCCTCTCACACCACAACTGCTTTTTTCAGCTTCTGTAGTTTCCTCCATTCAACTGTTTCTTTTCCAAGCAAGAGTCCTATGTTCCTCAGATACCTTTATCTTCCCTTATATCCTTTCTCAGAACTTTTTTCCAGTTCTACTACAGCCTTTTGGAACTGACAGAACCAGAACTATAGCATTATCCAAGGTGTGGATTTCTTTGAGGACTTAACGATGTTTTGTCTTTTATGCCTTGTTCTCTAGTCCTTGCTTTATAATTCCTAACATTTGGGTTGTTTTGGGATGGTTTTTGTTTGGTTTCAGTTTTTGGTCCATCCAGCCAGATGAGAACTATTCCAAGTGCCCTGCTTCCGTTGTATGGCATTCTTTCCTAATGTAGACACAGATGTATTATTTGGATAACTCTTGCCCATGTTTGTTGAGCCCTTCAAACACCACAAGTTGGATTTCCCTTTGCAGAAGCTGTACTGACTTCTCTCAAGTGGACTATATTTAGCTAGGCATTCATTAACTCTATTTTATTATAGCCTCTACTAAATTTGCCTGGTAAAATCCTCCAGCTCACATGCCTGTAAGTCCCTAGAAACTTCAGGGATTGCACGAATAACAGGATTATCTCTAATAATCTAAACCAAAATGTTTAAATAATTGCTAGGGAAAAATATTAATTCAGAGATTCCTTTATGTACAATTGGAATTCTCAGACAATGTTTTCTAAAAGGCAAACATACCCCTTTTTTCAAGGAAAGGAAACTATAGGGATGTTTCTATCTTGGCCTTAGTTAGGGTGGCAATAGATACAGTTGACAATTAAACTGACATAAAATATTTTTGTACCTAGGCATATTTTCCCTTTCAACTTTCTGCTCCTCCAAATCACTTTTTTTTTTTCTCAAAGTAGGTATATGACTGAGTACAAGCATTCATTACAGATGTGAACAGAATCTTCAGCTACCACACTGCATACTAAGCTTGCATTTTCTGATGGAAGGATGAAATACAATTGCATCATCTCTGATTGCCACAAAGCTGCAGCTTGAAGGCATGTGGTATTTATTAAACACAGTCAAAGCTACTGAGAAAGTCAGAAGCAAATATATTTGCTCAGGATAACGTTTATCAACACTTGAGGAAAAAAGGCTTACTTAACAACAGTTCTGAAAAATCAATTCAGTAGTTCATAGAACACCTTTTCCACTAAATACTCCCTTTCTCACAAAGACAAGGTATTTGTTGCTTCTAAAATGTTGTTCCCAGCACTTCAATGCTACTTATGATCATCCATGGTGATGGATGGTTTCTGGTTAAGTCTGGTTTGGCTGGAGAGTTGGCTGCGTACAGGAAAGACATAGCAGTGCTAGTTCTTTGCTGCAATGTAATCATCTACTTGCTTCCATGTGCCTAACTGGATGAGATCTGTGCGCACTGTTATCATAGGACTTTCATTACCATTAAGCTCTCAGTGGAGGCTCTTGCAATCTAATTTTACCTATGTTTTGTGTTAGACACAGTTAACCCCATTTCCTTATTACTCCTCATTACATTATTATAATTGAGGGTTGACTAATTGAAACTATAGGTGCAGTTTTAGAGCAAGACATACTTTTCCTGTAATAATAAACAATTCCCTCTTCCTTTCTCCAAGGAAACCGTAGGAAATTCACAGCCAACAGTCTTCAGTAGAAAGCTTTTAAATATTGATTGTGTGCAAAAAATCTACAGATAAGTAAAAGAATCATAATTTTCCTTTCCTTCCCTTCACCTCTCTGTTCCTCAAAATATCGAAAGACAGAAAGTTAACAAATAGACTGAAGATGTAATACCATCTCAGGAAGGCATCATAAAGGAGATACAATGGAGAAGGGACATCTACCTTTGCACCTTACATAATTTTTCTCTTTCCCAAGGGATGGGTGAGAGCATTTCAACATATATGAGAGCAGTGCTAATTGCTGCTCTAATGCATGGTGGTTCCTTTCTTTGAACAGCTGTTCTACAGCACAAAAAACAGAGTTGAAAGTGCTCTATCCTTTCGGGCCCAGATGCTCCCATCCCCTCCCCCAGCAGACTTCCAGGCTGCAGTTGGGGAAAGACATGGGGGAAAGTGGCTCGAGGGGCTTGTTACATTGCTTTTGAAGCTGAAGACCTACTGCAGAATGAATACACTGCTACAGACCTGCCTAACAAGACACTGCATAAATAAAGGCAACTTCAATTTTATAAGTAATTAAAAAACCAAAACAAACAAAAAAACCCCACAACCAAATAAAGTATAATTTTTACCTCATTATGCCAAATAGCAAAAGGAAAAAATCATAATAGGTACATTCTTTCAAATTTACATTTCTATGTATATAAAAGTTTTTACTCAGCTACTACAACACCATCTATCCACATTTAAATAAAAAGATATTTTCAAAACTAAGTAGTACATTAATGTCTTGGAAGGCCAAAATAATAACATACAAGCCTAATGGTATTAGAAGAGGGGGGAGTCAATAAATATGCCTCACATATTTCCTTTTTTCTTTATTAAAGATGTAAATGTGATGTAGACAGAGTTAGGCTACAATTACTTGCACATTTTTATTACCAGCAGTGCTAGGGCAAGTAATTCCTAACCTCCACCTTCCCCAATTGCTCATTAATATCCCTATACCAGGGTGAGTTTTATGGCAGAACTGTTTGTGGGGTTGCTAGGAGATCGGCTAAAAAAAACCCAACAACCAAAACCAACCCCACTTTTTCTTTTTCTTCTTTCTTTCACTCAGCTCAGTCCCCTGCTTCCACTTAGAGTGCAGTCCAATAGATTATAATACCATACAAGCACAGACACAAAGTAAGGACCGGGAGAATATGTGCGAGTACTTGAGTACCCCTCACAAGAAATGCACCAACATCCTTGCCTGAAATTTTTTCAGACATAGAGATCTGAAAACATTGCTGTCTTATTTATTTTTAAGACTATATCATCTGTCATGGAAATGTAGTTTTTTAAAATAATGAATTTGCACATAGTTATACAACCACACTCAACCACTTAGCAATTTCAATTTTTTTTCTTAATGGTAAGATGAATTTGGCCAGAATTCATAGCTTAAATTCTGAAAATGTAATAGAATTAGCCCAGGTACGCCCAGACATTTTTCTGGAACAAGACACATATTGCATTTGGTGACAGACCCAGAAGCGAAGCAAGTGCACACTGCATTGCTATCCTCCTTCCCTGGCTCAGCCTCACGATGTTTGCACATCCCTTTCAGCTAGCAGACTTTTAAGCACAGCAGATCCTCAGGACAATCCAGCTGCCTTAGCTGGACTTCAGGTCTCCACATCAGCCACGGGCTCAGGCTTCACCACCTCTGAAAATGATTCAGACTCAAAATGATGTTTCCTTCTATGACTTCTTCTTAACAGTGGTTTTTTCCAGTCTTAAGTCACTCTTGGGGATTCCTGTAACCCTAAGTTTATTGCTTATTTGGCCTGTGCATCCCTACTTTTTTCCATGCTAGCAGAAACCTGTCTTAAACACTGTAGAAGGCAGTCTTAGAAATAAGGAAAAAATGTATAAGATGTTGCATCATTTCTAGGTAAACGCAGAATGCTTTAAATGCTGTTAGAAACAAAAGCGACATGATTTTAGCCACTAAAAGAAGCATGAAACTTGTTCTCATTTACAGTATCTGGATGCTATTGTGTAATATATTTTAGAACATCTTTAAAATGAGGCAGATCAGATTAACTGCACTCACAGGCACTGCTGAAGCCATAAAGAAAACAGTAGCTCCAGCCAGAACTCTAAAACTATTTTGTAATTCTGAAATTAGCACTATCATGTGCTTATGGCACACTTTGCCCACTATATTATCATTTTACAACTAGTTTTCCCTGTTCCCTCAGGTACTGGTAGTTTTCCAGATAAATTAACTTATAATATGTTATGGGAACATTGCTATTTCGGGTCAACATTTTCAATATGAACTCATTGTCTCCATGAAGCAAAGAAATATTATAATCCATTAATATCTCTTTCAACAAAAAGGATGAAATCTTCCCCTGGTTAGGCTGATAAACACTCTGGTGTCAAAACTAAGCCTCTTTATCATGATAACCCAAAGTAATGGTCTGCTGCTCCAGGCACTTTATCTACTTTACAGATGAAAAATCAGTTCTACTTTCATGGAATTAGATTAATGCCATAACAGGAAATACTTCTGGGGCTGAACTCGCTTCATGCCTTCAAAGCTGGCTGTAAATTTAAAATACTTCCTGAACTCAAAAGATAAGACAGGAGAGAAGGAAAAAGAAAAACAGTGGAGTGACCCTCTTTCTGAAGAAAAATATCACTTCCTGAAAAAGCTGTCGAAAGCTACTTGCTAAGGGCATTGTGCTCCAGAAGGCCCAGGGCAAGTCTGGTTTAGCTGAACATGAGGATTCTGGGTATATATCAGACACTTGCCATAAATCTGTTCCTTCCATAATCCTCTCTGATAAACTTTTCTTTTTTTAGTCATCTTACTTGGCAAAAGTCGAAGTAATAACTTTCTCAGCTTTTAGCAAATATAAAACAGCTTGCTATTTTATGAATAATATTTTTCAAGGATTACAGTTTTGCAAACTTTGAAAAATGCTGACCCCAAGCCTTAAAATTGAAATCCAACTCTGAAAAAGGACAACAAGCAGCAAATTTAGTAACACCTTTATATATAAATAGCCTTATAAAAAAAGATGTAAGGCATTCTTAGAAGTGATTTCACATTGACAGTAACAGAACCTGAAGTCCAATACAAAATATTAAAATAAGGGCAGACTTTAGGGAATTCTGTGTTAAGTTTGTCAGGATAGGGAAGGTTTTCTTTAGTTTCCTTTTCCATCAAACAGTATATACCAAGGAGTCACCTGTTTTTTCATGTGACATACATTTAAACGCATGGAATATCACATCACTAAAAAGTTAGGATCAAATATCTTAATAAATTTTACAATTAATTACTCAATAACAATAACGCTTTGAGTCAGAGAATCTGAGGAAGATAACCTAGGTGATTTCTACCCATTTGTCTCCTGACTAGATCAACAGTTGTGCCTACTTGGACCTGCATTTTTATGGATGGTGTAATTTCTTTTGCCTTTTATGTTTGTTGCACTCAGTACATTCCTGCAGTTGCAGAAAAAAAGCCCTTACTGTCTTGCCTCCCTGTTCAAACTGCACGTGTGTAATATTACTAGCCCAAACACATGAATTTAAGTGTTTATTCCTGTGCCAAGGCCGCCTTCATCGTGAAGCCAAATTGTTACTTTGAAACAGTAAACAGGAAAGGAAGTTCATTGACCAGCACAAATCTAAAACCAGCACAAAGGAGATGGTCAGCTATCTTCTTGAAAGCATTCATGTTAGGCTCCCATGCTACAAGAGCTGTACACTATTTCTGAATGTCAACTTTGCTTCCAGGTTTAAACAGGTAAATAAAAAGTCCATCCACAAATCACCATCAGTCTTCAAAGATCACATCAGATCCAGAAGATGCATAGCCTGCAGCTCTCTCCCCATCTCCAAGCACAAATTTAATCACTAGGAATAACAACAGAGGTTTGCTAAAGATGAGTGGGAGGTGAGAGAATGCTGTGAAAAGGGCATGTAAGTAATGCAACCAATTGAATTTTATGACAGAATTGTGTAAAGCATGCATTTACACATTTTTTGAGAGATCAGCTTGAAGCTGAAACATGCACACAGTTGTTTAAATTTTCAGGAAGACTGTAACAAACCAGATGCTCTTCTTAGTAGATTTTAACTGAGCTTCTCACAAATTATAATTGAATACATTACTCTGCTAGTTCTTTTTTGTAATACAAGTCTGTATGCTGAAATAAACCAGCACCACTGCAGGATCTATTATCTAGACAACGATTCCACCTTTGACTTCACAGTATGCTCAAAACTCCAGGAAACAAAGAAAGCAATCCTCAAAAATCTATTTTAACATCCCCTCACTATGTATTGTACCTTAAATGTCTGTTATTTTCCCCACATATGAAATCCAATCATAATAGGCAGTTCTCTGATTTGTTTGAAGGATTGCAATATTGCTACCAGTATTCTTTTTGTTTCTAAGTCTTCAGGATCAAGTGCTTTTTCTTGAACACCTTACACAATGGCAGAAACATACTGCAATTCAGGGACAGATGAGCTTAGAACCAGGGAAATGCAGTATTTCAGATTAGCTTTACTAAAGTAAGATAGTATTTTTAAAAACTACGTTTAAATCCATGTAATAAAAATGTCCTACGTACCAACTTCCCTGTAAGTAATTGTAGGTACATGGGATCAGTTACGATAGGACTACCCGCTTCTAGGATAAAGTGATCTTGCTAAACAACACCTCACTGACATTTAACTCCTTTAACACCTATACTGATTGATGAAGATGGTTAGACAGAACTAGATCTTTAGTCCTGTATGTGCTTTTCCTGTCAATGTTTTACTTGTAAGACACATGGAAAACATAGGATTCAAACAGAAAATGTAGTATTATACCTGCATATTTATCTGGTCAGCCTTATGGAGCAGCAGATAATCTTGTCCACTAACTTCTATAGAAATATTTTATACTGATGTATTATTAATAAGAGCATTGACCTCACTAGAAAGTTAAATCAAGACAAATTAACAGTGGTTTTTTTCTATGAAGTGGAAAATATATGAAAAGGCTAGTCAAGACTAAAAACCCAGACTATTACAGTAACCAAAAAAATCAAAAACAAAAAAGAAAAGCAATAGTAAGAAATATAAATTAATTGGTAAACTGATTTTCTTTGGTGGTTTTTTTGTGGATTTTGGGTTTGGGTTTTATTGAGGGATGGATTTGCTTTGTTTTATGGAAGAGATACTGAATCTGTGACCTTGCATTTTCTACAAATAAATATGTTAGCTTCGACGTTGGAATTGCTGACAAGCAGGGTAACTACAATAGGCAGCCATCAAGTTCTGAGACACTGGCATAGGATGTCAGCACTCCAGAAGCGTCAAGTTTCCACAGAACTCTCCACAAGGCTACAGATAGCACTGCATCCCATTTCTACTTCCACAACAGTTCCTTGCACTCACAGACTTCTATTAGTTTTTCCTTTTGGCAGCACAGACATTCATCTTGCTGCTACAGGCTGAATACCACACATGAAAATACTGAGACTACACAGGCCATAGTCACTTAAATGAAGAAGCATTTGGATCTTCTTTATGACAAAANTCAGACAGACCCACTACAAAATGAAAGATACCACAATGCTAAAAGGCACTTTTCAAGAATCCATTCATTTGTTTTATCAGAGTTAAAAGCATCATTATGAAAGAATTAAGCTCCTTTGTGAAATGGATCCATCATGTAGAAACTTCAGTGGGAGACTTTAGCATTATCAATTATTCACATGTGAAGGAAATTTTTATAAATTAACATTGCTCCTGTTGGAATGTTGTTATATTTACATGTGTTTAACAAAATGTTGCCTTCTTCCACCTACACTCACTAGAAATAGAGCAAACATTTCAGTCTTTTCATAAAAAAAAGCCACAGAAATACTGCTTTCCTAAACTCAAACCCTCAATTTAATAAAGGGAGGCATTTTGAGTCTGAGTAGAAGCTAAATCTTTTACTTCTTGAATCTTTCACTGTGAAGTTTATTCCTTCAACTGTTGTAATAGATCAAGTGTAGAGAAAGACAAGATCCATAAGCAGGACGTGATCATGACAGGCACCAGCTGTAACACTCATTCATCTACTGGTGCCTGTATTTGTTACAAAAGGGGTGTAAGACTTCACTTGAGTGAGCTCAAACAATCCTTTTCTGTCCCACATGGATACCACATCAATATTCACTTTTGTGAAAGACTAGTCTTCCAGAAAATATTTGTTTTAAAAGAAGAGAACTGGAATACTCAATTTGTTTGGTGTATTTAAGAAAATATTATTCTGATTTCCCCCTGAGAACATATACTTGGTATCAATGAGCAGGCTTATTGTATTATGAACAATAATTCAAAGGAAAAAACAATTCTTCAAGTGGCAACAATGTTGCTCCTAACCATTAGCCCTTTTCATGGGCAGATATATTTCACATTTCAGAGTTCAATTCAAAGCATGGACATTATTTTTGCAGTGTTGTCCTGTGGGTGTTAATCTACATGGGAAGGAGAAGACTGTCAGCTAGATGCATTTTGCCACAGCAGAAACCAATATGACACAATATAGAACAAAAATAAGGCTAGAACAACTCAGTTTCTGCTGCAATAACTACTCTGAATGTGTATGTTGACAAGCTCCATGGTAAGACTCCTATTTCTTTGCCACACGTAATTAATGTGCCCCAAAAGGACTGATTAGCTTTAACATAACTGCTCAGGAAACATACAGGATAGTGATTTAGCTAACTCTGGGATGAGCCCCCGGAACCCGTATCACACAAGATACAGTAATACCAGGGCATGCATAGTAGCTGGAGTGCTATTTTGCACGTGGTTTGTCCACTCTCACTCAAGATAAGCAAACTTCAGTGTGTCAACTTGCGCTTAGAAAACCTGACCTAGATCTGTAGTGTGAATGTACATGATGTCCTTGCGTAGTAACACAGGGCCCTTTTAGACAGCACTCTCTGAGTGCAAAAATTCTACATTTAAATTTGTTATTACTGGGTTGTGTGTGTAAAGTTACTACCAGCTTATACTAACAAATGTATTGCTGTAATTCAAGAACAGACAAAAAGAAGGTGGGAACATGTTCTGGGGACAAAACAGATTACTATATCTGTACAGAAAAAAATATTAAAAAGGATCTCAGAGCATCCAGTCAGGGTAAAACACCTGGACTGTTTATACTGTGGTGACGCTAAGACTGTACCCAAAGAAAAAGAAGTGAAATTAAATGGTATCTGAAGGTACACATGCTCTTCTGAGGCCTGGGCAGAAATACAGCCCATTCACACTACAAAAGCCGTGCTTGAGTTATTTAAGGAATCAGTAATACTGAAGAAAAGCATGCCACAAATCACCACAGCATGTCCACAATGTCCTCCTTCACTTCCCACTATTTTCTTTTTAAAGTATTTGTTGATTACTTTGTTACATTTATCTATAAAACTAACCTTACAAATGTTAAGTGCTCTGCACAACACCCTGTAGAGTATTTGCTGCTGTGAAAACATGGAATGATTTGTAAGGCTGATTTTATAACCTCATTTTGAGCAAAACTACAGGCAATTGCCAGGGTTAGGTGTAGGAGGGCATCACTGTGATAAAATTACCTTGTGCATTGCGTAAACAATGTAAAACAAGAAAAACCCCAACAAAACAAGAACTCAAAAAACAAAAACCTTTCCATGCCAATTCAGAAATGAGGTAAAACAACGTAAGAAACATTGAAAAACATAATGTATTTAGATGCCACTTACAGAACAGCAAATTGATTTCTGGAAAACATACCTTCTTTCTTCAACTTGCCCTCTTCTTCACTGGCAGTACCATACCAGACATACAGATTCAGGCCTCAAGACAGATACTATTCTCACATGCTGCCAATTGTTTCATTTCTTCTTCATACCCTCCCAGTATCTAGATGATTGATTTTTTTCTTGTATCTTTTAATCTCCGGTTCTCAATCACTAGAATACTTGTATAATTCTATCCTAGGTCTCCTGCAGCCATTCAAATGAGCAAAGAAAGATTTTCTGGTTTAGTATCAGAGGCTCAAACTAGGAAAATGTTTACCTACTTGAGAAAAACTCATTGCCCAGCAACTAAAAAAAAAAAGCAGAGTCTATATTAAGTTTAGAAAACAATTCTGAAAAAATTATGATTACACATCCTCATCTGAAATGCTCAGCTCCTGGGAGCTGGAAGCAGGTCTTTATGATTGCAGGCAGACCCAGTGTATAAAGAGAGAGTGAGAAAACTGGAACTGGGAAATTTAGAACCAGAATGCCACAAACATGTTAAAACCAAGTATTACTTACAAAATTAAGAGATATTATGTTTAATATAAGAGAGGAAAAAAGGAAGGATAAAGTTACTAAGAGAAAATAGAAATCTATGCACACATGCTGTATTTGGACTTGTCCACTTTGGAAAATAAATATACAGTAAGCTAGATTATAATACAGTATGTACTCCATAGTAACTTCTAGAAAAACTATACTTGGAGCTTATCCATGTGTTTAGTATGGAAGTACATCTTGCAGCACTATCACTGTGGTGTGCATCCAGCGTACTCATGTAACAGTAGAGCAACTACCACGCTATAAATCACACTCTTATATTTCCTAGTTTCTGCAGGCAAGCCTTAGGACTCTGTAGCCTTTGCATACATTAGCCTACTCCACTTCAAAAGTCAGATGCATTTCCTTACAACCTACCCACACTAAAGAGATCCATATAGGATCAGCCTGGCATTCTGCATTCGCATCATTGCTCACTCCACGTTGACCATATCATACGAATGCACCCTTTCTAGAACAAACATCTAGCTTCTTGCATCAGGGAGGACACAGAGAACAATTGCTCAGAATCTCTCATACTATGGGGACAAAAGGACATAAAACAAACCAACCAGATAGCAAGCTCAAACCAAAAAAAAAATATACTTCATACATCCATACACTATTGAAGCGTAGGACTTGTTATTCCAGGATGCCACAAATATGGAAGTTCAAAAAACTATTAATGGCATCTACTTGTGAAAAATCTCACAAACTTCAAGAACTCCTGAGCAACATGCTACCATCTTTGTCTGAGGAAGACCTTAAGCTGCAGATTATAGAAATCTGAGAGAGTATTCCGTGCATATTTCCCTATACCATGGCCGCAGTCTCCTACACTTCCCTTAGCACTCACCTTACTCTATCAGCTTGCTCTTGAGAGAGTTGTAAATGCTGCTCTTATTTTGTCCCACAATTTTATTTCTCATATATATAATTTAGATTTCTCTTTTTTATTCTTTTGAAGAAAATATTTTAAAGAAAATAAACAGTATCTAAATCCCAGTGTTATATAAGTTTAAATATCTAATGAGAGTGACATAAGAGGAAGAAGAAAAAAAAGGATTTTATTTAATCAACATCATTGATTTAAAGAAAATAGAGGGAATGAGGTTTTGGACTTAAAAGGAAAATCAATGACATTAACTTTGTCCAATCCATGCCTGAACAGTTGTATTAAACAACCTCCCTGTAACTTTGGAGAGCACCTTAAACTTTAAGGATCAATCAAAGCACAAAGTATTCCTAAACAGAGCATTGCTCAAAGTAGCTCAACTCCCATTCAGCTAAAACCAACTGTCAATACACTTGCTAAGTCACAGCTAAAGTAGCATGGCCATCTCTGAAAGCAGACTTTTCCAACTGCTTTCAAGCCAGTTGAAAACACCTACAAATACATGCAATATCAGCTTCAAAAGTGATGCACAATGTGCATTTCATAGCAAGTTACGTAGTTTTCTTCATTTCTCTCATGTATACCACTTCTTGGGAGAATTCACTTAAATCCAAAGGAATGTCCCTAAATCTAAATCTGTTTTGACAAAGCAGCAACTGGGAAGTGTGCTTCATTTAGCATTTGACTTGCTAGTATCTGAAAATTTATTTTCTGAAATAACATTATCTTTTCTACCTTTTTTTTTTTAGGATTAGCTTGATGAAGTCAGATGACTTTTTATTAAAAAGGAACACACTTTCACATTTATATTTAAAGCTCAAATTCTTATTATGAACATATTACAAAGTGTTTAATAGAATTTTAACAAAGTTTTAATTAGTAAGTATACAGTATAGTCAACATAATGAATGAAATATTTAGCTCTAAACCCATCCAGTGGTCTTACTAGCATATAACAATTCCTTATACAAACCTATGAGGCATATAATAAAAATATAAGCAAGATCAGAGACAAATTACACTTAGATCTACTGCTACATTTGAACCTCCAATGATACACACTCACAGCATAATGCAAATCCAGAGAAAATTATTGGTTTGTGTTATTGTGCTTGACCAATGCTACCCTTCCAGGAAAATCACACTGTAAACCAAATGGGGTATCCCACATCCTAACAAAGTATTTTAAATATTTTGAATAAAAACACAAGCAGCATTACCTACAGTGTACCAAACTCCTTTATCACATGCTCTTTGCCCCCTCTCATTTAATTTCCTTCCATATTGTGAAAAAAAGTCACACCTCCTGTATATACAACAGCTGCAGATTGTATCATTACTGTTTTTTAGACGATTTATGAGGTCCATGACTCAGTTTTAAAGGCCTCTGTGACTCCGGGCTACTGAATCATGCAGCTCAACAGCAGAAGAGATTCTGAGAATGACAAGATTATTTTTTATATTTTACATCAAACTACAGTAAGCAACAGAAATCTTCCACGTGGCACAAGAAAATTAAACTCTAAAATAAAAGACAAAGTATAGAGAACATTATCATGAAGAAGGTTGAGGTCTAAGGAGATTTCAGAAAAGAATCTCTCTCTGGAGACTAAACCAGTTACCTTTACAGAATAAGTCCTCTGCTTTCATATACTTGAAATCCAGGATTTTATTGCCAACATGGCACTAATCTTTTTAATGTAGTAAGTTAGAGGGAACAAAGATGACAGAAGAATGAAATCTAATTTTTCTGGCCCATTATTACCAAACCAGTAGAGAGCATTTTAGGGCTGAAGGATCTGTGGTTTTCCGTTATTTGAAACATTATGCCTAACAAGGCTACACAAAATAAAACAAAGACAGATCGATCATGTGTGTGTCCTCTTACAATGCATTTTAGAAAAAAAAGAAAAAAAAGTACTTGATAGCAGACATTAGAAGCTAAGAGCTTTTAGAAACCAACCAAACTAAAAAGTTCAATATAAAAACCAGTGTACTGACAAATTTTGAAAAAGTTGTCTTCTCGTCAGAGGTTCTGGTAATGAAAAACAATCCTTAACATCTGGGTGGAACTGAGTAGTTTTTATAATATGTTCTCAAGCGTTTGTGGCTCTTGTGGCAATAAACGCTACTGATGTGGAAGATGAATCCAAAATCTTTCACAGGATTTCTAAAAGCTTTTCATTCTTTTTAAACAAGAGAATTTAATTTGAGAACTGTTTTTATGCCTGCTCTAAAACTTCTTACTCATTTGTTGTGTCAGGCAAACATTAACTACTTTTAATTCACACAGGGCTTATTTTTGAACCATCATCCATTTCAGGACAATCATAATTTCTGAGTATTGCTAGGCAAACTTATCAGTGAAGGCAAACAGAACTCCAAAGGAAATATTACTCGCAGAATTTAAAGGTAACATGCTTTATGCATTTCATCAAAACATCCATATTTAGCCAGAGCTCTTCGCCCTGAAGGGACCTTAAACACATTCAACATTCGGCCCAAAAATCTGCACAGGATTCTTTCTAAGATTTTGCATAATTCATAACGCAATCTTTTAGTTTATTTATGTCATAATAAGTATTTAATCTTACTTAAATTGAAAATTATGGCATGCATGCAAAATATAAGACTACACACAACGTAACTGATTTTTCTTTTCATTTGGCTGTGGGCTACTGTTGCCCTTCTAGTATAGATGAGTCACTCTGCAACACTGATTTTTTGCCAGGGGCCATATCAACAAACTGAGGTTCTTATTATCTCAATCCCCCTTTTCTTGTTGTACTGAAACCAGAAATTGATTTCCATTGAACATTTTGAATTGGCAAAACCAAAAAATCATATACAGTACCTAAAGGGCACATACACTCAATAATATTAAGACTTTTTTGGTTTTGTTTATCTTAAGAGTCTTCCAGCTACCAGTGAAATATATACCAGTATGTATTTTCCACAAATTTCAAAATAAAACCTACCTACTGTTAAAATTATAAAAATTGAAAACTGAGCTGAATTGTTTCACTGGAAGTGTTCAAGACCAGGTCGGATGGGGCTTTGAGCAACCTGGTCTGCTGGGAAGTGTCCTTGCCATGGTAGGGGGTTGGAACTAGATGACCTTAAAGGTCCGTTCCAACCCAAACCATTCTGTGATTCTATGACAATACAGCATTGTAAAACTGATGCAATATTAAGTAGCATCTAATTACAATAAAATGTAGGCAACTACTTAACAGTACAATATACCAATAAGAATGAAAAGACAGGAAAATGACCAAACTTAGATTTTTTCCAAAATTCTTACTGGCTATAACAATACTGCTCAACTACTGCAGGGAGGGGAATAAAATGACTTTCCAAATCCTAGCTGATGTATCAAAGTCTAAGGTTTGCTGCTCTCTAATCTAACTGAGCTGAAAAGAGAAGAGCAGAGAGAAATGTGGCAGTGTTCTTCCTTCCTGACAATATGTCACTCAGCACCAAAATATCTCGTATTCTGTCAAATGGTATGAATTATTCTCCCAAACAGAGAAACAAGAGGAGGCAAGTATGACTCTGACTTGAGGTTAAATATATATTGACTGTGATTCAATGATAGCTTTTTAGCTATCATAGCCACTTAAAGCCTTCAGCTTAGAAAATGGAATTCATGCCCTGGGTAGCATGCTAGGTGTTGCCTTCTACATGTGAAAGTCTAAATCCACCCTTGAATTTTCTACTTAGTTACATATTATTACATTGTACAATCAGAATTAGAAGTTTTGCCTTCAGGGCAGATATTAACTGTTGAGTCTCTTTCGAGCTGGTAATACAGGCTTAAGACAATTATGGCTTAACAAAATCTATTTTAAAATCTAAACCCAACAGCTTGAACATTGTGGAAAACACAGTAAATGCTCTGTCATGGTTCACAAATGGGTGAGCCGTACTTGTATCAATATTATCCCAATTTTCCTGAAAATAAAACATTAAAGAATGTGTATTCTTCTTAAGCAGAACAGTAACAGGCACAATGTTTTAACATGTCCAGGAGCATTTTTTCCTAACATCTAAAGATTTATGCTTTTCTTTTTCACCTCTAACACTTTCGTCTCACTTTTCATTATTGTTCACATTTTTCTTCTCTCACTAGGTCGAAAATCAAGAATGAGAGGTGCAACCCATGAATCTTTTGAACTTAAAAGCTGCAATAGTAAATTACCAGCTCAGGGTTCCTCCTAGTCCAGTATCACATCCTAACAGCAGCCACAAGTTGATGTCTAGACATTGGTAAAACAAGAGGAGCACACACACTACTCTTCCAGCTGCCAATTATTTTCAGCTTAGAGGATTTTCTACAGACACCTGCAGTTGCAGCAAGACTCAAGTACTCTCCTGATACTCTTCCTTGTGAGGTCAGTGGTGATATGACTGCTAGTGATATGAAAATGAGGAGATGCAATCAGATAATCCATTCATTGGTAAGCTAACCTCCAGAGTTACATCAATCTCAGGTTCCTCAGTTACATGATTTCTACATACCATTCTAAAGTGGTTTTGCTACTGTATCCCTATCCTCCAACCTATGATACTGCTTCATCAACAAAGCAGCCTATAATAACTTTTTTAAAAAACAAAATTGACATTAAATTTTCTTACAGATAAGATCAATTCAACCTAGTGTTTAAAAAAAAAGAAACTATTCTAGCAAACAGATATCTCCAAAACACAGCAGCATGCCTATAATTCTACATTCTATAAAATGGGATATTTGGTTAGGGAGCATGACTGAAGTTTAATATAAAATTGATGTGCTAGGTGGACTGAATAAAGCAGAAGATCTGTCTCGGATTACAGGGTTTTTTAATACCTTTTTCTGATATATATCTATTAAATGATAATATTGAATGTTTTTTGTTGTTCTTTTTACCACTGTACAACAACTGGTACCAAATCTGCAATTGGACAGATTACTGCATGGACATTTTTGCTCAAAAGAAAGATGACAATTTTATCATCTTAGTGATAAAACTAAGAACTTATTTAATTCATATTCTTAAGATCTGGAAGCTTGAATAGAATGAAGTTCAATGCTTTCAAGATAATTAGAATCTGATTATTTTAATGTATTTACCATACAAATGTTGAAACATTTGATTCTGCTGCAGTACAAACCTCACAGTATTTCATACAGGAGGCCATCCTAAAAAATTTTCACATTTTCTGTTTCCCTTCCATGAACTACATTTTACACTTCTGCTGTTACTGAGAAATGCATTAAAGGCAGGTCACATGATTTCCCTCATGTCAACAAATGATGGCTCAATTAGACAGATAAGAATCTACAGCCCTCAGCAGAAACTCTCTTCAGCCCATTCTCAGCAGTATAAGGAAGCACTTAGGGACAGCAGTAGTTCTGGGGAATGAATACTTGCTATCCTTTATATACACGCTCATTGAAAATGTCTCTTTTTCTTGAAAGAAAATTGGATCCTTCATGTTGTTGAAAATTTCCAGTCACTTATGGTTTGTAAATTTTTCATCTGCATTCAGTTACAGTTCATGATTAAAATCAATGAAATAGGAATTTTAATTTTAGCACTACTAATTCTAAATCATCCTTTGGAAATAAGATATCTTAATAACTAAATGAATAAGAACTCTCTTAATAGTTTTTACTCCAGTTCTCAAAGGGCAGGGAAAATTCATATCTAAGGATTAAATTCATTCTTACCTTACTTTGCTGTGAACAAGTGTCTTAAGAACTCAATATACAAAGAGTGCTAATGATGGTAAGCCCAGCTATAAATGTCAATATTCTCCTGGGTGCTCTCAATGGATGATAAGATTGTTTCTGTTTCATTCCAGTTACTCACACCATCCTCCATGCCCAGTACCTGCCATGGTTTTGCCAAACTTCCTAATTGTAGCCCTACTGTGAAACCTATTTAAAATACTGTGGTCTCTCATTTCAGGTTATGCAGAGAGAGTGAGACAGAATCTCCCTTCTTACTCCCATTTCTTCCATTTGCCTCGTTCTTTAAGATTTTATGACTATAATGTTTAGCCTTTACTTTTCACAGAACACCTCAGTGTTGTTCAGCACCGATTATACTCCATATGGTCTTAAAGACATGTTCAGAAGCATATGCTGAGACATATTTCATGCTAAATACTGTTAACTGCTGTTCCCCACCATTTTCAAGTTTGCAGGAAAGTATTGTTATATTGCATCTGGCAATAGCATAGTTGGCAAAAAACTATTAGGAACAGTGGTATTCTGCAAAACAGTAACTTTAGCATAAAAAGTGGTAACAAGACAGATCTTCTCACCTACAGATCCTTCAAGGGCTAGACACGATTAGCCACATACCACACATGGGAAATCTTGTGATTTAGAAAGGGCTTTGCAAGATCTATGGACTATGAGGTCTGACTATGCTGATATTTATGGTGAATATTATGGCCAAGTATTTATTAAATGATTTTTAATGAGCAGTTATATTATTTAGAAATATGAAAAAAACCCACATTGTCCTTAACCAACATAGTCCTGCCAATAAAAACTTTGGTGCATGTATGATTGCTTTGGGAAGGTGAGAGCACTTCTCCCAGTACAGCAGCTGTTATAAAATGTCTCCACATTAGGGTGCTTATGTGAGAAAGAAGTGTAAATCCCCAAGAGGGTTTTCCACAGCAGCTGCATCAGAAAAATCCTTCTATTGTGGAAAAAATCTAAGTGCTCTGTGCTTTTGTTTAAATCAAACCTTTGCAAGAATTAGTACTGGTGGGTTTTTTCTTGTTCATATTGCTAAAATGGTGTTTTGTCAATCAAGCCCTACCTGATACCTTTATGGTCTGGATATACCTTAGAAAGAAATAGGGTCTACCTCTTTTTCTCCAACTTACAAACGTCTTCTAAAACAGCAGTCATTACTTAATCAGATAACTTAGTATTTCCTCAAGTATTCTATTCCTAATTAAAGGAAGAAGAAAAGAAAAAAAAAGGATGTTCTTTCTTTTGACCAAACTAGACAGTCTGAAGCACATTTACAAGCAGGTGACGCAGTGCACTGCTCACTGAGCATTAGCCCAGCGACTAGCAGGATTAAAGCCATACCAAAAAACCTACTCAGCCCTGTCTTTAAGGCACAGTTCTATTCTTTAAAAAGAAACTCAGAAAACACCACGAAGATCTCAACTAAAGCAGATGTCCCCTGACAGGAAAAGGGGAAAGGTCTTTTCCTCTGTTGCATCAAGGTCAATTCAGGATCTATCTTATGTACTGTAGCCTCTTCTAGATGAATTTCCAGAGTCTGTTTTTGGAATCAATCAATTCTGAGTTCAAATAAACCCAATTGGAATCAAGGCTGGCAGGACTCAGCCCTTCTGCTTCTTTAAGGGCTAAAGAATCTTATCACATAGTTGTAAAAAGTCCAATCTGCAAGGCATACTATTAACGTGTTTAACATGTTATCACTGAAAATCTATGCAGAAGCATTTTTGCAAAATACCTTTTTACCCTAAGTATACAATTGCTAAGCACAATGTACACACAAATTTACTTGACAGATTTTTAGAATATTGATTAGCTATGTTGTAAAAAAGGTTTACTTTCAAAACTTTTAATTGTTATTTGTAGAACCAAAAGTAGCCTTCAGGCTTCTATCCTGCTTGCAATTCCTGCTATTTCAAAACACCTGTGGTCTACACTGTAGATCAATGCCATTCAGTACAGTTCAGTTTTTGAGTAAAGAGGAAGCATATACGAATCTCCTTGCACTAAGTATACATATTTTAACATTCTATAATTTTAGTGCAAAAGTTACTGGCTTTGTAATAATAAGCACAAATGTGATCATTTCAGAGTGTTCATTTCAAACCAAATCATTAATCATAACTTTTTGCAACAAAAAAGAAAGAGTTTTGTGTTTAACAACTGCACTGGCCGTATTATACACATGAATGATACATGAAACTATAATTTCAATTTCAGACTAAGTGGGCTACCATACCAACTAAGTGGGCTACCATAAATAGCTTAACTCAGGTCTGACGTTATACACATGCACATCGGTTTTGCTCTTAAAATATCAACCTTCTTCAGGTAAAACAAAGCACAACTGCTGTAGTATTTGCATATGGTCTTTAACGCAGCAGTTGATGACATAGACACAAAGAACACATATTCCAGGTTTATGCAGACTATAACAGCTCCATGTGTTAATGAGATCTACTCCTTCAGAACAGTGGAGCCCTAAACTTCAACCAACTGTACACAAAGTGTTGACTACCAATTTGTTATAAATTTTGGTAGTCAGCATCCAAATTAAGCCAGGTACCTCGAATGAGAAAAAATCACAAATTTCAAGCTTTAGTCTTTAGAACAGTCTTAAATTAATGATTTGTTTTAAACTTTATCAGAGAAGTACTGAAACAAAAAATAATTCAAGACAGAACCAATACTGTTTAAGTTAGGCCTTCTAACTCCTTGATTTGCTGGTGCTTTAGTTTTGAGATTTTGCTCTAATAAACTTGACATGGTAACAGACAAAATTCTTGTGCTCTTATAAAGAGAGCATTTCATAAAACTGATGTGCAAGAGGACCTGCAGTAAAAATTTCCCTTCAAATTGACTCACCTCACCCCTTAGAGTATGAAGGCTTCCCTTTTTAATTTACATTTAAATAGTGTGTTAAGTCTGCCCAGACTTTACATGATTTGAGACTCAGTGTCCCTAAAGGCAGAGCCACGTGGGAGCAGAGGTTTCTTCAGCAGTCTGTGGGCAGCATGGCAAGGTCCCTGTCCCAGGTGGCAGAGCTGGCCCTGGAGATTGCCTCTTCTCACTGCTCCGCACAGTCTGCTACAAAGCCCAATTCAGCCTTTGCAGACAAGTAGCTTGCAATTGATTTAGTATTTCAACAGATTTACAAATTCTACTAATGAAATAAAACATGCCCTTTCCCCTCTTCCCCCCCACTAAAAAGCAATATACTTTTAAAAGGGTAATGCAATCACAACCATTATGTCAATGAAAATTACATGCTGGGTTTATCTCTGCAGGTTATCTGTCAAATGCAAAGCACACACAACATCTTTGGAGTAATAATGATGTTTTATCATTTTAATTACAAACACTTTGAAAAAAATCCCTAAAGTGCACCAATTGGGGTGGTCTGAATTAACAGTAGCTTGATAGCCCAAGGGTAGCAAAAATAGATTGAGCTACCAAATTTCATAGTAGTTATAGCAGCTGTCTTCTTGCCTCAGGGAACTCGAGTATTTAACAAAGCAGACAGTTTGGCATTGGCATCTGATTAGTAATGTGGGTATTGTTGGACAGAATACATGCAGTTCTATTGTTTCACTGTTTGATTAGGAATTTGGAGAGTTATGGCATCATTTAGCTTTTATATTTAGCTTCTGTATGTTCATTTACAGGTACTGTAAAAGGATATTTTCTCACTTATCGCTTGCTGCAAGTAGGGAATATTGTCTTGAACATGATCGATGAAACATGACAAGATTTAAATGTCAGGGTCAGTTGCCTCCCTGTTTCTGTGCCAAAATTTTGTTGAAATGATCGCATAAGCTTTTCTAATTGGGGAGAAAAGTGAGTAAGGTGAAAGCCTGTTCTTCCCTTACCACAGGATACAAATTACTTGGAATTTAAAATCATTTTAAAACATCATTTATTCCAGTTTAACTTTACAAGGGAAGATTTCTCTTCACAATAGAAGTCTCAGAGGAAAAATTCAACTGTGGGAGTTTCTGGGAGAGTAGAACTGATTTTTATTTTTCTAATCCCACAGTAGCCTGACAGTTTGAATAACCACAGGATGTAAGAAAATCTCTGTTTCAAAACCAATCTGCTTAATGGTAAAAATCTTAGTTAACATGCTTTACCTAAAAAGGCTTGATCTCATGGAATAACCTTAGCACAAACAACAATATTACTCTGAGGTTTGCATTTGAACTTCATACAGCCAGAAAGACCTCCCACGTGGCTCTTCTCTCTTTCGTTCTTTAAGTATACATCACAAATTATTGGTGCTTGTTGGCAGAGTTCAAATCACTGAACTCATTGCAAATAGTCTACTTCAGCTAGAAGTACATTCTTTTACTCTATCAAATCCATCTGAGGTAATAAGACTTGATGTTTTATTCAACAGAGCTGAGGAAAATTGTTGCACAATAGGTTAATTCAAAATGGCAGCATAGAAAATGCATCTGTCAGTGGGGATCAAATTACAGGGCAAGCTCCTCTCAATGCTTAGAAAAACAAGTCTGCAGTTCTACAGATTATGTGCATGTGTGTGTTTAAAGGGGTGGGAAAGGAGCTAAATATCTGAGCTAACCTCCAATTAAAGTCAATCATAAAAACAGCCAATTTAATGAGTACGGATTTCTTTGGGTAATTATAACACCAACCACTTTTTTTCTCCCTCTCTTAAATCTGTAATTCTGCCTTCTTGTTATTGCTTGCTTTGTCATTAATCGCCTCAGGAACTTGATTTCCTAGCAACAGACTCTGCCACCAAACATTTGGCTCCCGTTCAACATTTTCTTTGTGAAAAATGGCACTGCTATTGCCGCCTGGCTGTTGCAGTTAGACTGGCTGTGTAAGTGCTCTAATAATGCAGCCTTCTAAAAAACAGCCAAAAATCACATGATAAAAGGAGCAATGACTGAGCTTCACTAATTACTGTGCTGAAGAAGCCTATGTGCAATTTAAAGGCTACTGGGGTAGGAGGAGAATGACAGGAAAAGAAACGTGTATATTCTTTATATAAATAAATATAATTAATAACAGAGGTGAACATTTAGAAAGAAATATTTTTATGACATTAGACAGATTCTCATTAATTTTCTATTAGGGAAAAAGAAGGTACAATCCCCCTTAAAAGTTGATGATGCATTTTTCACCATAAAGTACAAAGCATTTATCTTCAAAGAATGACATCTTGAGGACCAAACTTCGCAAAAAAAAAAAGTTTCTAAATCACTTTTCCACATAAGTTACCTGAGAAAACACTGGCAAAATTGTCTATGCGTGAGAAACTATACCTGAAATGGTCACATAATGAACACCACTTCCTAAATACATCACAGAATGACATAATCCATGCTGGTGCCAGTTTAGACAAAGCTCTTTTTTGCAATTTTATCAAAAAAATAAAGCTTTGATTTTTTTGTATTTCTGAGAGAGAAAGTATTTTTTCCGTATTTCTTTTGGAAGCCATTAAATAGCAGATTTGCTTCCTGGTTAGATATAGAGTCTATCAAGTCTCCACAATGAATGCATCACACTTCAGCTATAACTTCCAGAAAACATAATCCTTCAAGATGGAGGGTTTCAGGACAGCAATATTATCCCAGGCCAGCAAAAAAGGTCACAACTAACTCTTGCTAGCTTCTAGCAACTAGCTGCAGCTTCTTCTTTTTGGTTAAGACATTCAGAATGGTGTTTTCCTGGCCAGAAAAACTATTCATAATTGTGAGAAATAGTTCTGCATGTTAAATTGCATAGATATTGATGCCAGAGCACTATGGTAAAAGTTACCAATGAAAAAAATGCTATTGTGGAGTTATTCAAACAAATGTCTTTTTTAGGGGATATTTTGATTCCTGCCAGTGGCCACGTTTCTCATTTCCCATGATGCACACACAGACCTAGCACACCTCAAAGGAAAAAAGCTATCACAATCTACTGTAAGTTATCATACTCATCATAGTAGTAAATTACAAAGAAAATGTCTTCATTGAATATGCGTCTGAAAGAAGGAAACAGCACAAAAAGAAATTTCATTTATACTTACATTGTTATAATAATCAGCACTTTTTCTCAAGTAGAATAGCCAAACCCTATGTAAAATACTGTAGAATGTTATTTAAGCTTTGCTACACATTGCTGACATCAAGCTTATGTTTTGACAGACTCACGTTGAAACCAGACAATTCCACCATCAAGCCCACTACACCACCACAGTATCTCTCTGCTTAGACAAGCACTTAGACATGAAAAGAAAATAAATATAAAAATATCACAGTATTTGTTGAAACATACCAGGGTGGCTGGAGCTTTAAAAACTTCTCCTCCAGCAGATAGGTGTGTTACATTGGGTTCATTATGACATGCTGCAACACATGACATTTCCTACTTGAAACTCAGCCTAACACCAGAGTACCTCGTCTTGATCAAAACTGACATCAACATCAAAATAAATGACACCTGTTATTAACTTTGTAAACACAAAAAAGATGCTGAAGGTAGTGAACATAATTTAACTGTGGCCTAACAAATCTAAGCTGTATTAGAAAAATGTACGCTTAGCGTGGTGAAACTGAAGGGCTTCATCATTGAGAAATTTCTATTATTTACTATGTGAAAGTACAAGAAGAAAATGGCTTAAACTCTTACGGATTGTAAAATAACAACAGCCCATGCAAAGCTGATTGAAGGAATATCCCCTCTGAATATAAGGTTGTATGGCAATAGTGAAAGTGAGCAACCCAAAATTCAGCTACACAGAAGTAAGTCCCAGAGCTACAAAAGAAAAATCTTCATTGCTCCTCTACTCTCTACCTACAACAGGTAGCATATGACCTGAAGCTTTCAGGCCCTGAAAATTCAAAAAGCAAACCCAAGAGGTCATAATGCATAAAGTATGGTATAAAAATGGTTCCACATGCCTTTAATGAACACAGATAAGCATGAGCATCATCAATGTCACACCTATATGAAATGGCTAGGTGAGGTAGTATATGTAGATACCAACAGAAAAGCTTTGAGACATCATGTTTATAACACCACCTTTTTAAGCAAACAGATTATAGCCACCAAATAGAAATTCATATACAGTCCCTAAACAACAATTACTATTTTCCTTTGCATAGAAAAGAGACAAGAATTTTATTAAAGGAAGATCTGTTTGGGTTTTGTGAGGTACTTAACAGACTCATTGTAAGCTAAGACTCAAGTTACTACAAACTGGGAACATAACTGCATTCAATATTGCCATTTCAGATGCTTAGTAAAGGAAAGTATTTGGGGGAACTTTCAAGAACATAACTATTGCTTCCGCACCAATATAATATTAGCATCAAATGACAGCATTTCACCCACCTAATGCCTTGAACTGCAAATATTAACGCAGGTGTCGGACTGAAGAATGAATTGAGTAAAGCTAAACAACTGGCAGATTAAGATTTCACAAGGCTAAGTGCAGCTTTTAATGAAGGAAAGCATTTTTTCCTTTTCAATTTTCCTCCCATTATGAAAGGACAAGCGCAAAATTCGTTACTCAAATACAGTAACATAGAGGTGCTTATTGGAGCCAAATGACAACCAAAATCCCTCTCAGTTTTTCTGCTCTAAGTAACTCTTATCAGCAGATTATATTTTTAATCAAACACATCGACAATAAAAATATCTTTGCATTCCAGGCATTTGTAAGATACAATATATGCTGCAAATTACAACGTCAAAGAAACTGAGTACCAGCAATACATGTTACAGAATTCTTAGAGATGACTATATAAATACAGTAATACCATCAGCTAATTGAATGGCTCTGAAAATAAGACAAATAATATGCCCAAATATGGAGTTTTATCTCCCAAGCTTGTAAGATGCAACTCTAACACATAAGAACTCTAAAATGCAAGTCCTAACAGAAAGCATAGATTCACAGTAAGAAAGAAAAAAATGACATCCCAAAACACAATTTAAGATTATTTTCATGTCAGGT